>VXBL01010169.1:19711-137963 GCA_013400195.1 Aramus guarauna
TGCTGGGAAAGAGCTGGAGCACAAAAACCTGTGAGGAGCCTCCCTGGGGCTGCCCTGCCCTCACTCAGAAGATGCACTTCAGCTCAGGCCCTCATCCTTTGCCTGCTTGTTCCCAGCCTCACGCCTTGCTGACCCCGACACACTGGCTTGGCTTCCTGGCTTGGCCTCATGGCTGGGGCTGGGGGGGGGGTAAGAGGGCCCTTGGCTGCCATGATCATCATCCCCACCCCGCACTGCTCTCCTCTTTGGGGTGGTGGGTCTGTGCCCTTCGTGTGGCATGGCACTGCTGGCCTCCTTGACCCTGTGGAGCTGCCTAGTTTCTTGCTGCCTGATACTGGTATCCAAAACAAACCTGGTCTTATATGCTCAAAAGCTGTTAGGCATGGACTTTTTATTTATGATTGTTAAAGATATGATAAATTAGAATAAAATCTAAAATCACATGCTGGAAGTACATGGTTTTAAATTAATCTCCTATATGACAACATTAAACACAGGCCTGTTGTCAATAGAAAAATTGTGTACAATTTCAACTCGTCCACACTTCCAGTATCTACAATAATAAGAATCGATAAGATCCTTGGGGCTCACAGAAGTTCAGCGTGTTTGCTTAACTATGATTTTGCTGCCACTGTAATGGACTGAAACCCAAGACAGGCACAGGAGTTAAGCAAACTGTGAAACTTTTCTATGGCACTGTCAAACTTCACTACACCTTTAATTCAAGAAATAATTTTTGTCATCTGGAATATCTTAGAACTCAAAATTTGCCAAAATGCCAAATGATAATGAGTCAGAGTTAATGCATGTACTTCACGTACTCTCGTTCAGTTCACATTTGCACCCGTGGATCTCAGCTACCCAAAGTGGGTAAGTAACTATTTTCAGAATCATGGTGTCACAACTAGGTCAGAGTCCAAGATCTTGGATGAAGAAGAAATCAAACCCAGTAGCTTTGTAGAAAAAAACGCCACAAATGTAATAAAGGTCAAATAATGAAAATGAGATGAATATCAATCTTAACTTCACAAAGATTTAACTGACCATTGCAGCACAAAATGTCACTACACTGTCACCCAAGAAAATTCCTGTGACTGATTGGAAAAGAAGTTCATTTTTATCTCCTGTCATGAACTATTAAAGTGTTATAATAAGCTATGTAAGTAGTAAAGAGCTCGTTCAGCTTTATCAATTTTGACGGCTAACCCCAGGAAATGTTTGCTTCCACCATAACTGGATGCTCTCATTACTTTTTTGTTTATACAATTTTTTACCTTAACCAGCTCTCCTTGAGCTCTCCATAGGTCCCACCCCTACAAAGTATCAAATATATTATAGTATGTAGTGAGCATATAGCAAGAGTTTGCAGTGTTATGCCTAATTAAAACAGAAAGTTTCAACATGCTTCAACAGTCAATAGAGCTCTTCTGTAGAGATCCTTAGC
This sequence comes from Aramus guarauna, assembly GCA_013400195.1. Lineage (NCBI taxonomy): Eukaryota > Metazoa > Chordata > Aves > Gruiformes > Aramidae > Aramus > Aramus guarauna. Next base: position 21,156 of record VXBL01010169.1, read on the forward strand.
TACAATCTTTTGCTTTCTCCTCTCCCATATCCAGTCTGTGGCTGTTAGCCCTTAACTACCTCAAAATTCAGGGTATTTTGTAATCTCTATGATTAAAACTTCTGCTAGTTGCTGGTCTTCTCCTATTGCAAGTGTACTGCCACTTGTCTAGGTTATTATTACCTTTGTTTGTCCCTTTTCAGTTTAGAAAGTCACTGCCAGAATCATCTTTCACACTTACAAATCACAGAACATCTTCCTTTTTATCTGTTTATTGGCTTCTTATCTATTGTGATACAATTTCTGACTTCTCATAAGCCTATGTCACCCTGCTTAATTTCCTCTCTTGTTTGTTTTTCCCCAGCACCCTCAAAATCTTACCAATTCTTCAGTGTCACATCTTTGCCTGCTTAAGCCTTCGCACCTTCCAACATATGGCTCCAACACCAGTCCTAGTTTACTGAAAAATACCACCTCAGACAAATGGGTGCAATAGTACACACAAGATCTATAATAGTCAGTGCATGACAACTGGCCATAAAAACCATTCTGCATATTTGAAATGTGCCAGATAGTATATCTGTGTTTCAAACACCTAGAATACTCAGCCTGTTCTCCTGCACCTTGGAAAGTGACTGCACATCCTCACGTTTTTCATTGCTGTTCTGAGTGATGTAGCTATTTCTCATGTCTTGTGTAAACTGCAAAATCTTTGGAACAAGAAACACACGGTTTACTCATGTTGATAAAGTATCATTTATTGCAGCCCACACAGATGTACTGATTGTGATTATTTACTAAGGCCTTAGGTGAGATCTTCAAGCTTATTTCATTTGCAGTGAGCTGTAATGCAAATTTAACTGTAAATTCCTCTGCTGGCTTTAATCAGCATTTTGTTCTGGACTTAGCTATAGATGTGAAAGGATTAAGCTGCTTTCTAACCTACCTTTTCTACCTGAACCGCTGTAACTACTGCTTAAAAATTACTCTTTGCATAAATCAGTACAGTTTCACAAAATGTGAATTTGGCCCCTAATGTTTTGCAGTGCCTTTTATTCAGGATGAACATTAAGCAAGTGGAAACGTTATTCTATCTTTTGCTTTCCTACTGGACATTCTTGCCGTGACTCATTCTTTCTCACCTTCTAACATTAAATCATAGTAAGCAAGCCTAAAATATTACTCTTTTATTCCAAAAGTGCATATATACATTTGAAACTAAACCAAAACAAAGAAAAACACCACTTTAAAAAAGTATATGCATTTACTGACATTTATGTTACTCTATTTCACTGTACCTCCTTTATCACCTATGCTTTATTACCCATGAAGCCAGTATGGCTTAGTCATGTCTTCCCTCTGGGGAAAATTAGATTTAATACTGTAACCATTTAATTTTTTACTATCCCCTTCAATTTAATTTAGATTTCACCTTGAATTGTTAATAACTTCTTCTCTTTACTCATTTGCACTTAAATAATGGCAGAAAGTTCATTGGCAATGCGATGTCATTTCTTGACTTCTACCTTTATTCTTTCATTTTAATCTACTTCACCTGTTTTATTTTTACTTTGAAACTGTTTAATTTATTTTTCAAGGCTTTGTTTAGCTAGCAATTAATTCCTTGATTCAGGTTCAATGCAAACACAGAGAGCTGATGTTCCAGAGTCTGTTTTCCCATTAGCTGCTGAAGAGCCTTCTCCAGATAATAGTCTTCCCTTTTATTATTTCCCATCAGAGTGAGAAAGCTCCATTTTAATGCAAAATAATATTTGAAGGTGTTTTGGTTATTATGTTTGCTTTTTGCAGTAGTCTTCTTAGTTTAAAAAAAAATAAAATCCAAATGAATGAAAGCATACAGGGACCAATTTGTAGTGGATTTACCTTTTATAGAAAGGTGTTCTTTTAAAGGAGTGATACTCACTAGATCCTATACATGACAGTAAAAGTAAAACAAAGGCTGAATTAATCCCTCAGCAAAGACTGCCAAGAACCTCTAAGATTAGTCAGAATTGAGCATTTCAAAATAAGAAGCAAAAGGCAATACTTCCTCTGCTGCTTTATTCCCTAGGTAGCATGTTCAGAGTCTACTAGCTCATAGAAGACTGAATGTATTTATATTCAAATTCATCAGCCAGAAGTGAAATGTGCAGTCACTAAGATACTAAAATTATGTTCAAAAAACTACAGGAATTTAAACTTTTCTTTCAAATTGCATGTAGATAGATGGAAAAAATAGATGAATATAGCAGCAGGGGATTTTAATTTTCTAGTACCCATGAGATCATCAGCTATTTTTAAAGTAGTGTCTTACCAGGACTACTGACAATGGTAATTAGCTAAAACTAACAAAGTACTCATTGTGACATATTATGACAGGGAAGAATTTGTGTCACATCTCTACTTTAGCACTTCAACATATTATAATAAATTAGCCTCATGGCCTCAAAAGGATATTCAAGTTTCCTCTCTTTTGACGTTTTGTAACTCTATCATCTTTTCTAGTGTATTACTCTAAGTATACCATCAAGATGTTTATAGAAGTGTCTCTTTAAAATATGGTTTACATCTCCTAAGCACTAATGTGATGATTTTTACCTCAATGCACAGCAACATAGAAGAGTACTTGCTAGAGCAGAAAAATTGTGCAGCATAATTTCCTGTTTACCTTGAAATACAAGAAATCTTTGGCACTTCAGAAGCACTCAATCTAAGTGTTGGACTTCTGATTTATTATTTGTTTGGGAATTATGGAATTTTTATCTTTTTGCTTTTGTTAGTACTGAATTTTGGTGCATCTCTGAGAGAGAGAGTAAAGGAGTTTAGGAGCATGTTAAAACTGACTCAATACTTTATAACCTGCGCTTGCTTGACGCTGTTAATGACATATTATCAGAAACATTAGAAACCTGCCTAAACTTTACACTAATGACTCCTAGGTGAAAGGAAACCTGCCTAAACTTTACACTAATGACTCCTAGGTGAAAGGACTTTTTGACATGCAAAACAGCACAGGCAGACAACCTAAGAGTAACAACAAGAGAATACTGCATTTAATTTTTTTAAATTGGTTTCTAAAGAAAAAATGTGGCTTTTTGACTTCTATCATTATGCACAAGTGCAGGGGGAAGTGAGAAGTGCTCTTTCCTTGAAGTGTAGTCACAAACTCTATTAATGTAAACACCATGGAAGTCTTCAAAACCTCCTGTAAGCTATTGTTATTCAAGCAATAGTTCAGTGTCCTTAGCTGAATCAGTAGCTCTCCAACACTGGCAATGTGCAACCAAGTATTTAAGCAAGTTAAAAAGACAAATAAGTTTTCTTTTTTTAAAAAAAACTTAGAGCCCATGGAGCGTGGATACATCTTTGTTCTGTGCCAGGTTGTTTATAATTCAACAGATATTTATTAAAATTTCCACTTAAAAATCTTGATAGATGTAAAAAATTATAATTCATGACTTTAAAGCTACTGTATGTAACATCTTAAGAGCTTCTTTTGGGCCTATGCATTTGTCTAGCCCAATTATAATGGTACTTTGTGGGCTCATTAAATGCACATGAATATGAATGGAGGGCAATCTCCTTTTGCCACTGATTTGTCTTAATAGTAAATCACAAACCCTAGGCTATCTGAATAAAAAAGACTATATTTTGCCGCCATCAGCAGTATCTTTGCATGCAGACTCTGCACAGAGGTGTCAGTTCATTTCCTTTCAAAAACTAGTAAAGCAGCTCTTCAGCAAGAAGTAGGCTAGAAGAAATTTTAGGTGATACTGCTAAACCTCTTTGCATAGCTCTATCTCAAGTTAGCTTTGCAACACAGATCTTGTTTTAAAATCACATTCTTCTCCATGTCAAACAAAGTGCTAAAGTAGAAAAAGTCACCATTTCTGTTTCAGATCCTGTGTGAGAATTTTAAGTTTCCAGTGATACAACCGGCACCATCTGGAAAGCTGTCATACAACGGCCTGAGCAGAACTGCTGATGGGGTCTCTGACAACACTGCTAGCCTGCACTAGGCAGTAATAAAATTAAGAAATGCAAGAGGCTGTGTCTGATAACGTTAAACTTACAGCACTGAACAAGGAACTTCCAGCACACATAACAGTAGCCTCAATACCACTAGTTTTGTTGTCTGTGGCGTAGTAAGTCTCAGACTTTGACCACATAGCATTTTCAGAGAAGCTACTAAGACTTGAACTTTTGAAGCAAGTTATCTTTAAAAGTCTTTCTACTCTTTCTTTACTACATCCTCCCAGTGTTTTTTCCTGACGTCCATGCAGTAACACAGGGTACACAAGTCAGCCCACACATTACCTTCAGGAGATCAGACCTAACAGAAAAAATTTGAAGTAATGAACTAAATCAAACCAACTCTTTTCCTCCGTCAGCTGTGTACTAAAAACACACCCAGAAATAGGAGATACAGTCTCTAGAAGACCGTCCTCTACTTAAGGCAAAGGACTGGAACTCAACAAATTTCAGTCTTTTCCCTAGTTGTGCCTCAGATCTTTAATAACCCTGGGATGCTTTCCACAGCTGAAAAACAATGATAATAATAACTGCTTAACAGCCTCAAAAAGTACTTGTGAGGCTTTATTCTCCAGTGCTCATAAGAGTGATGCGGTGTTTGTCAGAAGGCAATGAAGTACACAACACTATTCTTTCATATGCAGTGGACTGTAAGAACCATGACACCGGGCAGCATGACCACTTTTCCTTCTGGGTCCATGTCTACAAGTATTTGAGACTGACCCCCGGCCTCTCCCATTTTTAAGAATTTTTGAAGTATCACTTCAGTTTTCTGCTTCTCTGAGCAGATGTGAAGAAATGCTTTCCACAGCATTTTCTGTATTTTATTGCAGTAATGCAGGATTACTGACTACCAGTACAATCATTTAACTTTGTCTGCTATTGCTTCCAAACTGTGCAGATGATTTTTAATATATAATGTTGGCATACCTCTACACAGGACAGTATTATCTTGCTTGCAAGACAGTATTGTGAAAAAAAATGTTTCAGAGTGTAAAGATACATAAAGTGATCCACATTTGCGCATGAAACTAGGCAGATGCCATCTATGGAACTGACTGACCAGCAGCTCAGGATTGGATTATTGCCGGAAAACATCAGTATTTAGTTAAAAACACTTTCAGACTAAGTAGTTCTACAGGAAATGATGCCTATAAATGATTCAAGATAAAAATTCCAAAGAACTGAATTCTGTACATAGGTGCTGAGAGAAGGGATGGAAGGAAAGGCTGTGATTATTTTACATGTTTATGGTTGACATGCAAAACTCTTCTATTTTCCATTCAGTGTAAGTACTCACAATGCTCATAGTATAAACATGTTTATGACAAAAATTGTATGTAGTCTTTAGAAATAAGTTTCTTATTAATTTTTACTAGAAAGAACTCATGTTAGAACACCAGTTTTTACTAATATGTTGGTCTTACTGAAGGCTGTTGAATTTAGATTAAACATTTACTAGAGCTACCACATATCCATGTTTGGTGAATATACAGTTGTTTAATTAATATTAATGATAAAGCTCATTGTGAATTTTCCACATGAATGATTTTACCTAAAACCTGATTTTCTGATGTAGAGTCAAAATCAAGTTTCATTGTATTTCATTGTAGGTCTCTCCAACTCACAGATTTTGTACTACGCCAAAAAGGACACTCTTTATTTTTGAAATAACAAAATATTTAATAGCATTTCCCAGGTACTATATTGCATTACGGAAATTATATGCTAAGCTTCCATTCTATTTTGGCCTAGGCTCTCCAAATAACATTTCCCACAATGCAACGTGAACTTCTTTCTGCTCTAGCTGGCTGGTGCTACATGAGAGAAAAATTTGAGTTAATTATAGAAGGAACTGGAAAGCAGAAAAGACCCTGGATGCAAAGGCATTGCATAACATGTTCAAATTAGTCTTTTCTTCCCTTGTCGACTACTGAAACACTGAAATGCCACCATATAGTAGTCTGAAAAAAAAACCTGAGAGCTGGCTGGTATCTCTGAAAGAGGTGTCTATCTGAACTTCTGTCTGGACAAAACAGATGATAGCCTCCATTAAACTTCCATTGCCACACTTTGTGCACTGTACAGTCTTTTAACTCATAGCACAGATTTCACCTCTGTTGGACCATACTGCAAATACACCAACTTTCTATCACTTGATCATTCTTAGTGTCAGAGTGGTTTGTGTCAGACTCACAGTGTTAGCGTCCTTTTTCTTGGCAGCCCATGAGTGATCTGCCAATGTGCCCTAGAGAAACTGCAGCTTCGTAGAGTTCTAAGAAAACTTCTCACTCTTCTAGAAAAATACCTTATACAATTTTATTCTCATACCTCATTTATATGTAAAAAACCTTTGGAATTTTCTGACAATATTTATCTGCTCTTTTTTTTGCTTTTTTTTTTCTTTTTTTTTTTTAAGAAAATCCAGCAATATGTTAGTTTCACTAAATCTCCTTAAGAAACAACATGTTCCTAAAATGTTTCCACTGGATACTTGATGAGGTGGGAGATAGGTAGTACTGCAAGTTCTTGTCAGTGATACCTGGACCAACTCTAGCAGGGTGCCACGTCCTGACAACTCTTTGGAGCATCTTGGCTCTTCTGAGGTAAGTGCTCTGAAAAGAAGGATTGCTGCCCACTGAGTCCTGGTAAGTGATTTTCCTGTGAAGGATGACTTAGTCCAGATCAATAGACTGTCAGATCTATTTGCAGACCACATTCTCTAAAACACCTTTTGGAACCTGATAATCATCTGTTAGCCTTTTTTGCTGCCTTTCTTCCGTCATAAAGTTGGCTAGAGTTTTTCCTCAGAGAAAAAATGTAGAATAAAGGTGAACGCACATTCACATGTCTGGTGCTGTAAAGAGAAAACATTGCAGAACATTGTTGCCTGACCACAGTTTTAGGGGACCAGAAACTCCTTTTTATTTCTTTTTCCTTTTGGCAGCTCCATTTCACAGTGAGGCCCAGACAGGGCAGGGAAATAATGGAATACAGAAAGTTCAAATAAGAAACAGATGTTAGGAAAAAGTGTTGAAAAAATATTCAATGTCCCAACAGCTATTTGTTTCAGCACCCGGAATACCCCAAGAATGTAATGAAAATATATTACAACAAAGCATATATCAGTATGGTGAGAGAAATTAATACTTTTAACAGAAACCTTATAAAGTAAAAATTACTGAAAACAGTATTCCATATTTAAATAATTATTTATAAACTAATTAATTTATGATTTACATACTTACATTCTAACCTAACAATACAGAGTTTGGCAATACAATTTTGTAAGTTATTAGACAGCAAATTATTCTGAAATTAAATTCATAGGCAAAAATATAACTGAAATGAGAGTTAGCAATGAAATGTTAACTTTCCAGTAGTTCCAGCAGGAGCTTTTGTGACTGCCATGGTTTCAGTACCTGTAGAGTAAACTAGTTTAGCTGTTTAGTTTGGTCCTTGTTACTCCTCAAGGAGCATAGGGCTGCAACAACACCATGCCACCGAACCTGGCGGGATAGTGTTGTTGCAATTTCTGTAACAGATTTTGGTTTTTTTTACATGATTGGGTTGTTAGCCCAAAACAAAACCCCCAACCTGGAGGGCCAGGGGGCAACATTTTAGTCTGGCCCAACAAGGCACGCAAGCCACCACACCACGACAAGGTAAGTTGCACCAACTAGTGGTGGAGAGTAAACTAAGTGCCATAATATTAAATCACTAATGACGATCAAGACTTCTCTGAACGGGAAGTCCTATTTTGCTTCAAAAGTCACAATGTAGACTGACCCAACTAAGGATATTCATGCACTGTTTTTATCTCTACAGGCAAGTTAACTTCCTTTTTTTTTAGTTAGATGAACACAGTGACGTCTTCAATGAGGTTCTAAGAGCATGTACAGGAAGACAGTTGTTCTATCACAGCATTATAAATTTCCTGGTCCATACGGTACATGAGTTTGGGAAGAGAAGGGAATACATGCTCCTTCATTTTCTTCCCTAGCTAGAAGTCTTTGTCATATTATGTTACATCCAGGTAGCTGTTGGTAGTTGGTTAGGCTGTCTAAGGGGTTTTCAAGGGCACTTTGTCTAGTTATATTTTTCTGAAGGGAATGCCACCTCAGTCCCATTACTGCTTGCTATCATACTTTGTAAAGAGGTCAAAAGGAACAACTGAAGAAACACATTTCTTATATTGGTTGAGCTGTATCTAGTTATATATATGACTTATTCACATTCACATTCATATATTTATTATACTGGTTGAATTGTATTACAGTATGTATCTCACTACTTCATATATAAAAAATCTTGAATTTTGGAACCTTTTCTGCAGTAGTAAAGAGGCCTTTTTTAGAAGAATTCTAACACTGAGTGATTTTTAAACTCTACCCTCTAACTTCAGCTGCTGTAATTTGATGATGCAATTTTGCTTTCAGCCCATCATATTCTTTGCCACAAACCATATTGGCAACAAACATTTGTAATGACAGCTCTCCTACAGAAGACTGCTGCAATAATCACCCTGGTATCAAGCAATTTGGAGTGAATCAACAGTAATATTATTGTTAATACAATTCTGTTCCTCACATTTCTTGTTTTATCAAGAACTAGAGATTGCAGACATGAGCTGGTGTTCACATCTAAACCTGAATAACAGTGGCTTGTAGATAAAAGGATCGATTTTACATATTTCAGAAAATCCCAAAATTCTAACTGTAATTTATATTGACTTATAAGGAGGTGAATATTAAAGTAACGTTTAGACAAACCTTGGTGGACTTTTTAAAGAAAAGTTTTATATTCCCAAGAAATCACAGGATTTAAGGATGTATACACAAAATTGATTTCTACCAATATAAAAAGCTACAAGGTCTTCATGAAAGAAAGCACTTTTACAACTAAGTCCTTCCCTACTCATAAAAACTGTGGAATACATCCTTAAAGTCAAGATAATATCTAAGCATTACATTATATGCATATATGTATTTTATACATATGTTCTTATTTCTGTTTATTATATGTAAATATTATATATTCTAAATAAACTAGAGCCTAAATTTTGGAAGAACAGATGTTAAACTTGAGAATGTTTACTTTCAAAGCAAAGTAAAAACACCTGACCAGTTTCTCCTAACTTTAAATAATATTAAGGATTTTGTCATTGAATTTAGCTTTCAAAAAATTATGCATAGATTTTTAGTTTACTCAGGTATTTTCTGGGTCTCAGATATTAAACACAGTTAAGTGAAAAATCTCCACGGCGGTAAAATCAGTTAATGATACATAGGTGTTAAGAGTTTTGGTTATCTTGAAACAGAGATCTCTCAGGACCTGAACATCTCTGCATCTCCCCCCCATTGTCAAGATTTCCCTTGAAGACTGAAAAAGAAATAATTCTCTTAAACAGTGTGAACTTTCAGAAGAATAGTGTGAACTTTTAGAAAGCTGTCCCTTCTAGCAGTGCCGAGTCCTTGAATAACTCCAGCAGTAGCCTTAATTTTCTTTGTTAGAAATAAAAGGATTTTAGTATCAACATCACAAAAGGTGGGACACACAGGCTTATAAACACCTAGAAGTCTCCTTTAATCAGTGAATACTTCCTTCCCAAAGGTGCTTCCAGGTTTTGGTAGTAGAAGACAGGCTATTTTTTGTTAGTGGGCAAAATCTGTAAGAACAGCTGTAATATATGATTAGATCTGACTGTTGAGTGATGGCTGAAGGCATTGCTTGGTGATATTAAAAGCTGGAGAATTTCTCCTTCCATATCCACCTTAATAAGTAGTTGTACAACATAAAGTTACAAATATCAGCTTTACATTTTTACGCTTTCTTTTAAGAGAAAGAAAAAACATACTGTTCCAATACATGTGGTGTGCTTCATGGCTGTATCATGTGGCTAACTATTTTCACAGGTTACTATTGCTGTCATGTGGAATTTACCACACAACAGACACATAACATCACACCTGCTGGCCATACTTTCACAAGCATTTTCATGGATTTGTATTCATAAAGCAGGTAAAATTTGGCTTTGGTAAGCACCTGGCCTCCAGCCAGGGTCAACCCACCACACAATGTTACAAGAGTAATCTACCACAGACAACCCAAATCAAGGACCTCAGGTGGAGCAGGCATTTTATAAGTCAATAATAGAATCATTCAAAGCATCACACATGGCAGCAACTGGGGATTTTTAACCGTTCAGACATTCATTGTGAAAACAATATGGCAAAACAAAGACTGTACAGCAACTTATTTGAAGAAAGTGGTGGTAATTTATTGCTAACTTTTGATAATGTGTCAGACAATAATACAAAGAAAGATGAAGCAAGAAAAAATGTTCTTTTTTGGATGCTCTTCCAAATGGTATTCTACACAATAGGAAATATGTGGTTTATATGGGAAGTGCAAAATTGGTGTAAATGGCCACTGTTTAAAATTCATAATCATGTAATTTTGAACTTTTTTTCCTTCAAGTTTCCAGGTTTGACACCAGGCCACAAAAATAAATTATTCACACAGCATTTTTCAGGCTACGTGTGCAAGGTGAATCTCATTCTTTTTGCTGTACTTGCATAGTCCATGGAGGCTCATGTATTACTTTAATGACTGTACAATCATTCAAAAAGCAGTGTGGAAATTGGCTTCTGGTCTTTTTCACCAATTTTTCATTTTAATGATATCATAAACAAACTCATCAACTCTAAAAGAAATACCTTCTAGAGGTAGCAGAAAAATCGCCGTCAGTCAGATCATTATAATGAGACTAACCTTCTGCCCCTCCCAAACCACTCAGGACTCAAGAGTAATCTTAATTAGTGAGCTTTAACAAGAGACTTGAAATTAATTTGTATAAAAAAGGTCTGGCTAAGTGGATGAATTACTTACATGAGCTGAAGCCAAACTATGTGTGAAGCCTACACACAAGGGTGCTTATGTGCTGCAGATTTCAGATACACTGATTTCAGCCTAATTTTCTGGTTCCCAGTTGAGCTATGCTCAGCAATTGAGTTTTTGCCAGTTTTGAACTTCCAGCAGTCCTGCAATTGGCTTACTTGACCCTCACATAAATTAAAGCATCCTAATAGCCTGCTGCCAGTAACTGCAGAGAACAATTCAGTGGCTAAGGACTCTCCTGACCTTGCTTTCCCCAGAAGATTCCATGTCAGGGTGAGGAGGATAGTCAGAATCCATTAGCATTCTCTACCCCTCTAGAAGTTATGCAGAGAAGTCATACGGAGGCTGAGCCGTCAACTTTCTGTCTACTTTCTCAAACTATTCCATTGCACAATAGCCATGCAGTCAGGCCTTTCCACCTATAAATAAATGAGTGACGAACCAGAAGAAGGACTGATGTAACCTTCCTTCAGAAACCAATGATTAAAACATTGTTAATGCAGTAGATAGGCCATGAAGCTGAAAAACAGAAACCAAATTTGTTTCCCTGGCTTGATTACAAATTTGAGCAAGAAATTTGAGCAAGCCACTTAGGATCTTAACAAGTAAAACTCTTAAATCCTTAGCAGTCTGAAAAGACCTTAACATATCTGTTAGGGCCATCCTTCTCTCTACAATTATCCCAGAGGTGGGTATGCATCATTGGACAGCAAGAAATCAGAGGATGTGAAATCATTTCACAGGATTTCTCATTCATATATTCATTGCTCTTGAAATATGCGTCTTTCTGATTGGAACAAAATTAATATACATTTCATTTTCCAGGTATGACTGACATGAATGGAAGAATCAGGCATTAATCAAGATATTATTTCAAACTGTGGGGATTTTCAATGTTCATTGGCAGAGAACCAGACAAGATCACTATGTGCATGGATATCTTCATAAAATAACTGCTATTCATTCAGAGCCTTGTATCACCATAACTGCCATTGACTTACAGATATTCACTTATGGTGACCATTTTCAGGAGAACTTATATGCATATTTACTTATTATATCAACCAATCATTGCTTTTCAAAACCAATAAAAACCAAGAGCCTACAACCAGTCACAAGGTATTGTGACTGAACAATTGCCTGCTACTGTTGTCAACAGTTTTGGGAGTTTTCTGTAGCAAGAGAAGCAAAAGAGAGGCCAAGTAATTCACTTCGCTCCTCTGCTATTCTATCTGCTTCAAAAGAAACAAAATGTGAGAAGATCTGTGTCTGCACTAACTCAGCTGTGCAGATGCTGCTGCACTAGCCTTATGAAGACCTTGTGAATGAACTCCTGTAATTTTTTCTCAGTAGTAGAAAAGACTTTTCTATTTATCCTCTCATGCAGTAGCAAGACAAAGTCACAAGTCCATGGCACACTTGTGCACACATACACAGAAGTCAGTGATAAAAAGAAACAGTAATGTATGATAACTTATTAGCACGTTTAATAAACTTGTTAATACTACAAAATCAAGAAAAAAGAAATTAAAAAAGAAAAAGAAATTAAAATATTCTTCATATAGTTATTATAAATTAAAATGCAGAGTTTAATAAAATTGCTGGAGTGCTAGCTGAAAACTTCAATGCATTTGCAAGAGAAAATGAAAAAAACCCAACCCAACAAATGTTACTACTTACACATTCTGTTCACAGCTTACTGCTTCAAAGGCAGGCTTTTATTACAGAAATGAAAGGCCAAGTTAGAACCAAGACCAGACATATACAATTTAAGCAATTTGAAAAAGACAGTAAGAAAAATCAAGAAATCCCAATCACCAATCCCAATCTGACAATCACCAGGCAGAGCCTGTACTCAGTCTACTCTTCAATGGACTGAAAAATCAGGCCTAATTTGGAGCGACTGAAGAAAACCGTGGCAGGTTCCCAAACTATTTATGCAGTAATACCATCTATGAGTCTTACATGTTCTAGCATGTTCCTCCACTCACTTGCTACAGAAATTCCACTTTCTTAGAAAATTACATGTCAGAAACTGAAAAATCAGAAAGATGAAAACATTCCCTTTTGTCCAAATTATTCAAGTCTGTTGACTAATGTCTCTTTACCATTCTAGCAGAAACCCAGATGATCAAAATACTAGATTCTGTCACTGGTGTTCCCCTAGACATGACATTAAAGTTGCTCAAAAAAACCCAAAGAATTGAGACTTGCATCATAAACACTGATCACTTAGGAACTGCGCAGACCCTTCTTTCCATCACTTACCTATGCTCTGTTTCAAAATACAAAAATAAATGTACTTATATCCTGGGTTTTGTTATTATTATCAGTTTGTGCCCATTGCCTCTTGTCCTGTCGGTGGGCACCACTACTTCCATCAGGTATTTACACACATCGATAAGATTCCCCTGAGCCTTCTCAAAGCTGAACAGTCCTAGCTCTCTCACCTGTTTCTTGATGCTCTAGTCCCGTAGTCATCCTCACGACCCTTCACTGCACTTGATCCAGGATGTCCATATCTTTCTGGCACTGGGGAGCCCAGAACCGAACCAAGCACTTCGGATGCCTCTCCCCAGGTCTGAGTAGAGGGGAAGGATCACTAGTGTACATCCACTGTGTTTACATGTTCTCTAACCTGATTCTCCTCCACCAAGGATAAGTCTTCCTTGGTCTGGACTTTCTGACTAGGTTCAGGGACCAAGGATTCCTCAAGGCTGCTCCTACCAGTAAAGACTGCAAGGAAGAACAGTTGACTGCCTTGGCCTTTCTTAAGTCCTTTATCAGAAATCTCCTGTTCACTCACTAGTGAGGTCTTGTTTTCCCTAGTCTTCCTTTGGCTGCTGATACTCCTGTAGAAGCCCTTTGTGTTGCCCTTCATGTCCTTCGCCATATTCAGCTACAGGTGCACACCTGGACAGTGTCTCTATATTTGTCCCAGGCCATCTGCCTGTGTTTCTACCTTGTATGCTTTCCTTTTACATTTGACTTGGTCATGATCTCTTTGTTCATCCTGCAGGCCTCTGTTGCCCTTGCTTGACTTTCTTTGTGTTGGAATGGTTCATTCTTGAGCTTGGAGGTGGTGATACCTGAAAAATCAACCTCTCAGGGACTCCCCTCCAGGACTGTATCCCATGAGATTCTTCCAAGCAGCTGACTGAGAAGGTGGGGGTTANGGATGGGGAGGTGGGGGTTTATGTTGTTGTTTTTTTTTTTTTTGTTCCCCTCTCTCAGGATCCTGAATTCCACCATCTCGGGGTCACCACTAGTAATGCTGCCTTTGACTTTCATATTGCTGATCAGCTCTTCCTTGTTCGTGTGTATTAGGTTCAACAGAGCATCTTCTGTCATTGGCTCCTCAGTCATCTGTGGTAGAGAGTTATCATCAGCACGCTCCAAATATCTCCTGGAATGCTTGACAGCTGTGATTTATATCGCTGCAGCAGACAGTGGGGTGATTCAAGTCTGCAGGCTGTGGACATGAGGCTTCTTTCAGCTGTATGAAGAAGGCCTCACCTGTGCCCCAGGGAGGGTGTGTGCCGCCATGGGGGAAAGATGGTGGTGGGGAAAGTAGGGCTGTGGCAGGGTGGGGGGCTCAGGACGGCACTGGCTCAGGCCAGCAGTGAGTACTGAGATGGGAGCCCACTTGGGCACACCCTTTTGCCTCTGACCCTTTCCATCTTGCATTTTTCCCCTTCCTTTCTTGCCCTGGATTTGGTTGTCATCTTTCTATAACCTCCTCGCACATGATGTGGAAATTGACTGGATGGGTGCTAACAGGTCCAGGGCTATCCTCCCACCTCCTTTTGACCTGCTGGTGTCGCAGCCTGTGGTGTCGGCGCCTCTGGTGAGACTGGGAGACACATCTTCCATTTCCTTGGGGTGGGGTGGGTGGAAGTGTAAGGAGGTCTTTCTGCCTCATCAAGGTTGTGCAGGGGGGTGGGTGTCCTTCATCCCCTCTGCGGAGCTGGGACAAGTCACTGGACCTGGGCCAGATGGAGAGTGTGGTGTGCTGGGAGGTGGGAGGCAAGGGCAGGAGGAGACAGGCAGGACAGTGAAGGCAGAGCACCAGTGCTGTGGCTGTGGTGGGGAGCATGGGGGAAATCAGACACTAACCAAGGCTGGGCCTTGCTGGTACAGGGCAACCTAAGAGGGCAGGCTGCTACGGTGTGTTGGCCCACAGTGTGAGGCACGTGCACACTGCCCTGGGCAGCCTTTGTGTGGCAGGAGCTGTGTGGCATGGGGAAGTTGTGCTTTGTGGAGGGGATGGGGACCATGAAGTCATCTGGAAGGGGCTCTTCATCTTTGTATCAGCAATAGTGTGGCCAGCAGGACGAGGGAAGTGATCATCCCCCTGTACTTGGCACTGGTGAGGCTGCACCTCCGAATACTGTGTTCAGTACTGGGCAACTCACTAGAAGAAAGACATCGAGGTGCTGGAGCATCTCCAAAGAAGGGCAATGAAGCCGGTGAAGGGTCTAGAGAACAAGCCTGATGAGGAGCAGCTGAGAGAACTGGGGTTGTTTAGCCTGGAGAAGAGGAGGCTGAGGGGAGACCTTCTTGCTCTCTACAACTACCTGACAGGAGGTTGTAGCCAGGTGGGGGTTGGTCTCTTATCCCACGTAACTAGGAATAGGACAAGCAGAAACAGCCTCAATTTGCGCCTGGGGAGGTTTAGATTGGATATTAGGAAAAATTTATTCACTGAAAGTGTTGTCAAACACTTGAACAGGTTGCCCAGGGAAGGGTGGAGTCACCATCACTGGAGGTATTTAAAACGTGTAGAGGAGGCACTTAGGGACACGGTTTAGTGGTGGACTTGGGAGGGTTAGGTTTATGGTAGGACTCTGTGATCTTAGAGGTCATTTCCAACCTAAATGATTATATGATTCTATTAATTACCTAGAGAACAAAGCTCAAAACTAAAAAAAAGGCCAAAAACCCAATAACAACCAAAAAAAACCCCTGCCTACCTAAGAGGTCACTTGGCTGTATTTGGAATCCACACTTCATGAATCCCGGAACAGTTCTCTTCTCCTGATATTAAAAAAAAAATAAAAGGGTGGGGGGTTCCTAATTGGAAATTTCAGAAAGATTATTTTTAAAAAAACTCTGTAGTTTTTGGATTCTGCTGGTAATACTGAATATGAGTTAAAAGTCCAGTGAGTTTGTTAATGTGTGATTTTGCCAGATAGCACAACCAGCCAAATTCCAAAGAAAATCATAACCAAAAGATTTCATTAACTCACAAATTAGAAGTAATCTGTGGAACAGAGTACAAGATGTTTTTTGCCAGAAATTGTGCGTGTAAATTCCCACAAAGAATTAATTTTGTCAGTGAAAACATAACAAAACTGAGACACTAAGTCAGCATCATAAATTCTCTGGAAGCTCAAAAATATGGAATATCTATGTCTGTAGCATAAATATTACAGCAATGATTTCCTTATCATCACTTTCACACTAAAACCACTTCTCTTCACACTGAAGATAGAAACTATTGTGTAGCCACTGATGTTACTTTGAAACATCGCTATAATACAGAAAAGTATTTGAAGTTAAAAATAATATATATTGTCTTCAGAATTCAGGAAATATGTCCAGTTTCAGTTTTTATAGGTCTCACTGCAAACATTCAACAATTGCTTTCATATTAGAAAGACAGCAGATTTTTTCCATCATTTTGTGGCTTGAGAGCTCAGTAAGTTTAACCTTTGCCAAGGGATCATGTTATGTAAACTCTGGATATATCACACAATGTACTCTTTTGCAATGATACAGAGTCTTTTTAAATGAAACCCTTTTTGCTGGTTCGACAACCTTGTAAATTAAGAAGACATTAATTTTTCAGCTGTATTTTTCAACTCCATTTATAAAAACCTCAAAATACAATTCTGCTAATGCTGTCGCAGTGACAGATTCATCAGTCAGAATTTCCACTACAGACTCTTACTCTCAAAGCTACATCATAAAATTGCACTTAGGTATTAATATTAGCTTCAGATTGCTTTCTAAGACTAATTGCAAACTAATTTTAAGCCAGGACCACATTAAAAAATAAATAATAATAAAAATTAAAGCTAACACTTCCCAGTTTTTTTGTTCCAGCAAGTTGTATAAAACAAAAAGCAGCCTGTGTTTTAAACCGCATTTTGAAAAGAGATTACCCAAAATTTTTAGTTTTAACCTTTTGCTCATTTTGATGAAATAAATGATGCATTCATCTTTGAAAACTTGTTACTACAAATTAGTATCCATTGATTGGAGTCACATGCTTGTAAGTAGAACTTACTGCTCTGAAGTTGCTACAATCCATCTGCTATATTATACAAATCTTTAAATTGACAAGTAGTGTGCTTTCCTATTCAGAATTGTACCAGATGACCAGGTGAAGACATAGAAGGGCAGTTTATGAAATATGTATGAGAACACAAAATACAGTATACACCTAATACTGCAACTTTTACTTATATTCTTAGCTACCCAAACTTTTTAGAACCTACTTTAGTTCTGTAAGTGATTATGCTCACAAGTGCCAGCAGCTATTTCTCTGATGGCAGAAGACCAGTGATAGAAAATGTGATTGTTCCAAGAACTACTGTGAATAACTAATTACTTTAAGAAGGCTTATAGTGCATTCTAGATTTTTGTTAATATTTTGCTTTTTTTATTTTGGAAAAAAAAAAAAAGTGGATTTTTTTTTTCCTAGTTCAAATTTACTTTATTTTGAGAACAGGATATGAGGAAATAATCCCTTTAAGAAGCTTAGGTTAAAATGCAACAATCCTTTGCAAATTCTGGTAGAAACAACTGTTAATTAGTAGACTGAAAGAAATTTAGAGGACTTACACCGTTACAAATTTGTTCTTGTATGTCTGTCATCTTTCTTGATATATCAAAACCATCATTAGTATCAACACTGAAAGGGGATTCTCATTAATCACCACCTAACAATAGTGTGCAAATATGCGATTCCAAAGCAGTGCTCTTTCAAATTCTGATTATGAAAAACTCTATTCGAGTTACCAAACTAAGGCTTCACTTAAAAAGTGAGCAGACTCCACCAGACAGCTTTAAGTCACCTTCTGGTCTGTGGAGTTTGATGAGTTACTTTGATTCAACTCCTCTGAGAGGAGTCATGGCTGAATTCTGCTCAGCTCCACGGACTTAACTCCTAGATCAGTTTTAAAGGGGAAAGAAAACAGAGAGTGAGCTTTATCAGTCAGATGCCCCTTGAAATACACTATGAGATTCCAAACCCCCAACCGCTTTTGTACGTGAACCTGATGAAAGATGACACTGATTCAAACACTGATTTTTAATTACCACTGGGAGTACTCAAGAAACACCTTATGATAGCTGCAGTAAATCACATCTGTTTATGATTTCAGAATTAGGTAAACAGTAAACACCAACTATACTGTTCACATTTTTGAGCTTTTCCTCACAACTAAAATGATACCAAATGCCTAGACTAATGCTACCCAACTTTAATTAAAGCATTTAAGAATCTAGTCACCCTAGCATCCTATTATCATCATCAGCATGATCCTAGGTAAGCTCAAGTGCTCTCTGGAAGAATCCCTCTGTCTCCCTCTGAAGGGAATGGAAGAGACAATTAATGTTAATTTGACTCCTGGTCAAACATTCTGTATAAAAGCCTAACATTGGGTGTGATGAACTTTGGCCCTCAGACTTTTCTATACAGAAAAATTATTCTTACAGAATTTAAATTCTGGAATAAAATAATTTCTAAATTATCAGAGTACAATTAAACTATGATTCTTTGCTTTATATTTTCACACAAGTAACTAACATTATCCTATGGATGCTAAATTCTCTTCCATTTTAGACAAGAAGTTTCTCATTTACTTGCCTATGCAGGCCTCTATATTTGCGTCAACGACCCCGTGCTATTCCTGATCTCACTTTAAGTTTCATACTAAAATTTATCCTTTCCTTGCCCACTCATTCTCTGCAGCTTTTTCTTTACAATAATCAGCAGACAGCCCCACTTAATCTCAACAGGCACTCCAGCTACTATCCCATAGACCCTTTCCCTGTCCACCTCCAAGCTCCATCGCACACTTCTGAATTCCCTTTCAGGGACTTGGTATTAGGAGTCACCCTATATAGCTTTCACCCTAGATGCCATATGCACTCCCAGTGCATCTTTTACCAAGAATTCCAACAATCTCTCTCTGAGCAAGAGTCAGACCCACTTCTCCTGTCTTATCTTTCCCAGCATTTCAGTTGTTTTTGTGCTGTGACAAAGATCCACTGTTAATCTTGATACTTAATGCTCATGCAGCTTGTGCTCATGGGATCTCTTTAGAGTGCTTCTGCAGCTTAATTGTCAAGTGATCCTCCTGCATGGGATTGCAGAGAGCTCAGTCTTTAGTCCTTTTCTCCCCCCTGAATCTTACCTTTGAGTAATCTTTTCTGCTATCACAAAGTCAGCAGTCATTTCTGGACAGAAACACACAGACACAGCTTTCTACTCCAAAATTGCCCCTCAGTCAAACTCATGTTTCAGCCTGTCTTCCTGCTATCTTGTCAGGTCTAATCATCAACTAGGCTAGTACCCTAATTTTACCCTACAGCCATTTCTCCCACCTCCTTTCTGAATCAACAATGACAGCAGCACCATTGCCATCCTTTCTATAGACATATACTGGGCCTTGAATATTCAGAGAACTTCCTTGTCTAAGGCATAATGATTTTGCCTCCAAAATACGGTCTTTCCTATCTACTCATGGAGCTGATACTTTCATCCAGGTTTCTGTTTCCATTTTTGTGGTATTTATTGTCACATCATAGTCCATGGCCTTGACTAACACAGTTGTGCCCTTGCACCCTACGCATAGATGATCTTCCTAGAAAGTAATTTTCACCTTACTACCCTTCCTTTTGCAGCCTGCCTTATGAATTAAATGCAACCTTCTTGTCTTCACTTTCAGGACCTTAATATTCTTTCCCAGACACTACGGGAGTCAACAGAAAACTGTGTATAGACAGTTATCATGGTGAGGTGAGGGAGCAAGCGGTGTCAAACTTGAGGTCTGCCTCTCAGTGCTGCTCACTAGTGCAAGCAAATAACACTTGTATTTGTATTTACAAGGTACTACGAACAGGAGGACAAAGATACCCTAAAATGGCATTAAACTAGGAAATGCAAGATGGCAATAATTCTTTGCAGAAAACCAATTATTATATGCTCTTTCTTCTCTGTCAGATGTCAAACTACATTCATACTTCGAAGAATCTCGATATCTTAGTATTATTTGAGAAAGCATATTTACTGTCTTAGAAATGTTATTAAAATGCTGGCACCTTTTTCTCAAGAAGTTTTGCAAGTACTGCTACTGTTGTGGAATACCTTTTAACAACAATTTCAGTTGGATATATTAACAGAATCCACCATTTGCAATGCAGCTGCAAAAAATGCTACACCAGACAACGTTACTCCTCTGGTGGAGTGTTTCTAGGCTCTCCTGTGCTTAATATTTTAATTTTTTACAAACTCTTAGCCCATCATATAAAAAAAATAAGATTATGCGTAACATGTGAAATGCTTTCCATTTAAGTTTCTTGTTCTATATTCTCAACACACAGAAATTACTACGTATGAGCCCAGTTATAGCTGGATCTTATTCCGGTCAAGCCAACATGCTGCAAAATGCTAATGCCATTATTTCTGTAACGGTGTGTTTTGTGAATGCCATGTAGTTGCTACAATATGGGTAATTTCATTATATTAATTCACACCAAAAATCCAGTGAACATGCCCTTTAGAAAAAGATTAGTCAGAAAATGCAATTCACCTTGTTTTTAACACATGAACAAGCCCATATTAATAGAGAGTGAATGTCATTAATAATTTTTTAATTGAAATGTGAATTATTATTTTCCTAAGAAAAAGACTGAAAAATATGTGTAAAAAAATTCATTGGTAGTCTACAAATATGTTTTATGAAATGAGTTATTTTGACTTTTAGGATAGAAATGCACTTGTTATTACAGACTTATTTTTCTTATTACTTTCTTAACTACTAAAAGTTTTTGTGTTTTCATACATGTTTACTGGCTACTTTCCTTCTTATGTACACACTAGAACACAGTCTTCGGTGAAATTCAATGTATTTCAACTTGAAGTGATCACATCCGTCCTGTATTAAAGAAGCTGAATTAACTTTGAGATTGCTTCCTACTTAGAATCCATTCAATGTTCAGCCATACTATGAGCACTTAAATTTCAAAAATATTTGTGAATTTAATAAATATTAATGAAAAACAGAGCCTGGAAAGATGACCTTGTGGTGAATTCCAACCTGAGACATTAAGTTTAAATGCGTAATCACATTGCTTACTTCTGCAACCTATCATAAATCACTTAATTCCTATATCCTACGTTTTCCTTTTATAAGAAGCAGTTTCAGTAGTTCACCTGGCTATTTCAGTTGCTTGTTGTGTGATGCTGAAATTTTCTCTTACTGCACGTATGTAGAGAGCTAAGCAAAAAAAAGAAGAGCTCCTAATGTCAGCTAGATCCTTTAAGTTTTATTATAATTAAAAAAAATTATATAATTTCCAATACAAGAAAGGAAGGAAGCCCAGAACAGATGCTTTGGTATCAGTAAAAAGAAACTCCTCCAGGAAAAGTCAGAGCACTGGCTACTATACAGGAACAGAACACCTCCTGGTCTTGTGGTGCTCAGTGTCTAGTTAATGTTATTGGCACTTTCATACTGTGAAACTTCTTAAATTCGGTTCACAAAACATGAACAAATATTTGGAATTGCTAAAATTTACTTATCGTAATTTTCAATACAAAACAAACAATGCATATTTCATTAGGTCTGTATTGTGCATGTGAGTGCAAGTGTGTGCAATCATCACAAATTTCAGCAAGTACTCCAAAAACATGACTTATTTGCATGGCCTCTGGGATCAAGGCCAGATGTAGCTGCAGGATAGTCTGCACAGCTGCTACCACATCACATAAGCCTGGAGAGTGCCAGGATAAATGGGACCCAGTCGTAACCCCCTTTTTCCTCAAGTAGCTTAGCATTCCAACTCCCCTGTGTTGTTCTGCAACATATACATGCTGCTCTACCATGTGCACAGGCAGCTGTTCTCAAAATAGAGAAGATGGTCCAGAAAAATGCTTTCAAACACTGAGAGAGCATGCCAAAACATCTGAGTGAAATACTGACATGAAAGGAAGAAAGGTCAGAACAAAGCATCAAAGTATGAAAGTGTTATATGGGGCAATGCCTCAAAGCATCCTGACTGTGACAAGCTGACAAGAAAATCTTGACTTGAATGAATTTAAGTTAAAAAATAGTATGACAAAGAGCCAATGAACCAGCTGTGAGGCACAGCAATTCTAAACTCTGGAAGGCCAGTGAGGCTTAAAAAGATGAAAGCAACAAAAATGCTTATTTTCATCAGTGAGTGAGTAACAAGAAGACAAAATAGTTGGAAGAAGAAGGGCCAGAAGTATGTCGTCAGGGTCTATGAGAACCTTCCAAAGCAAGTTATTTCAGTGTCCAGAGGAAATGGAAAGGAAAATTGAAGTTATGACTCAGTAGGCTACACGGGCAAGGAACAACCATAATTGATATGAGGCCAGGCTGGCACTGGTTGGAGACACAGAACCGTAGCTGGCTCCCCGGTCCCCATTTTTTCCTTCTCTTTGCTAAGGCGCACAATGGAATTTAAGACTGGCATATCTAAGAATTACTTTTGCACGAAAGATCCAGACAAAGGAAAGCACCTCTTTATTTTCCTTGGAAAATCTTCCCTTATTTAGTTTCTGATTCAAATTTTACACTCAGTGCATACAAATCCCATCAAGATCTGAGATCATATTCTTTAATTTTTAAAAATACATTGATGGTATTGAGTGCATCACATCCAAGACTACTTTATATGCAGACAAAATCAAATGCAGCTCCTTCTCATGTAGAACACTGTAGGTGCTTGCACAGTGGTAATAAAAAGCAAAGAATACTATATGACAGTTGGCTGACTTTAGGTAGGCTGGATGTAACTGCCCAAGTCAGAATTTTTCCAAAACAGCAGCTGTGGTAAATACCCCTCACCTGCAGTTAGAGCCAAAGCACTCTCGGCAACTATATGTTTAACCTGAAATTCAGCTCCTGTTGGAACCAAATACCTTTACTACGTTATGAAAGGATGGGTTCAAAGCAGTTTCAGTTGGCTCGTTATTGATTGAAATGAAACCCACGCTGCTACTGAACAACCGGTACCACTTTCTGAAACATCCTAAATGGAACGTCAAAGTTTTACTTTGAAGGACTAGCCTGGCCTGATCCCACTTGCATGCAAGACCTGATAAAAACTACAGTCAAAGGTGATTTCGCTGCAGTTCACTTACAAGGGATACCTGAGCACCAGTTAGATATCAAACATGAAAATCTAAATGCTAGATCGTGCAGACAAAATGCATTACAGAGACAGCTGACAACAGTTGTATTTATTTAAATATTCAGACTTCAAAGCAGAATTCCAGGCACAACAGTGCCATCCAGGGGCCAGCTAATTGCTGGTGAATGTCCAAAGCATTTCCTGAAACGGACTTTATTCATATAAACAAAAAGGGTTTATATTTAAAACAATTTCCCCAAATATTTTCAAATATGATCTCAGTTATTTTGAATGTTGCAACAGATAAACAGTATTGTGAAACAATAACTGATTCATTCTCTAGACGTGCTAAGACTTGCTTACATTTGGGCGTCAGTTTTGTAGAAGTCACATTTCAGTAAAATAGAAAAGTATTTGTAACAATTTAAATCAACAACTCCTCCTAGCACAAAGAACTGGAAATAATGAGGAAAAGTTCTGATGAAACTTTGCCAAACTTTTCAGACCGAGGTCTCGCAAAGGCTAAACCACGTGCTGAGCCCCACTTTGCTACAGCACCTTGAAATGAATTGTGTATACAGCACTTTCCAGCTACAGCTTCACACGACTTAAATTTCTGCACAATCCATGCTCTGCGCTCTGCACAAATGGAAAAATCACTCTCAAAATATGAAAGCAGTTCGAAAATGCTTTTTGTGTCACAGGGAAAGGGGGTAGTGGGAAAGGATGAAGCGAAGTGTTGGAATAGGGCACTGTTCACCGTTCACTCATGTAACCTTTCTCAGACTAGTTCCGCAACGGCAGTAAAATCCCGAATTATTTCTGAGATTACAAATGATTCGGCGGGGCAGACGTCTCTCCAGTTTAAGGATTTGGAGGTGTACATCTTTTCAGGGCTTTGATTCAGCCAGCTGATGATGCAATGCAGCAGCATGAAACGCAACGCAACGCAACAGAGAGAAGCGTGAGGTTTAACCTCACGTCAGGCGAGCTCTTTCCGAAGACGTGCCTCAGACCGGCCAGGCTCGGCATCCTCTTCCTTATCCCCCGCCAGAACCAGAAGAAAACTCACTTCGAAGGGAAACGGGACTCCAGGCTGGGGGCCGGAGGCTGCGGGGCGGCCGGGACGCGCAGGGCCCGCCAGCGGCTCGTCCCCACACGGCGGCCGGCGCAGGCCCCGGGGCGGCGGGACCCCCGGGACAGGGCGCGCACGAGTCACCCGGAAGTCGCGCGGCTAGGGCGGAGTCGGAGGACCGAGGCCTTCGAGATCTGGCCTAGAGAGGCTCTGCCCATAGAGCTTCAGCCTGGAGCGGGCCTGCTGTGGCGCGCACGGCGCATGTGCGCAGTTTCGCTTAGCGCTGCTAGTGCAACGGCGTGGGGAGGGCTCGGAGGGGCGGCGGGGGCCGGGGCGCGGCNACCCGCCCTCATGTCCGGTGGGCTGCGGTCGGAGCAGGCCGGCGCGGCCGGTTGAGGAGGCGTGGGCCGCGGAGCGCCCGGCGGGGCAGGTGGAGGTAGCGGCCCTCGGAGCGGGACGGGGCACCGGGAGGGAAGGGACGGGACGTGGCAGAGCTGGGCGGCGGTGCGTTACCCTGCGAGCGGAGCGGGCCGAGCCGGAGGCGACCGGAGCCTCCCCGGGTGTCGCCATGTGCCCTGAGCCGGCTGCCGCCGGGCCCCTGGGAAGCGCTGCGCACCGCGCTGGCTCTCAGCGCAAGGGCCGTCTGGAGACAACACCGACCTGTCTTGCCACGAGGTGAACCGCTTCTAGGGGGGTGCTACGCGATTGACGTGTGTGCCTCGTTCAGCATCCTGTCATTGAGTGTCATGTCATCGTCGTATCGTGCCTTACTGTGTTTGCACTGAAGTTTTGCAGGTGCTTTTAGCGGACCTACCAAAGTCTCAGCTGCCTGTCTCCTGGATAGCAAATCTATAGTGTCGCCCTGTTTTCTCGGAGGTGGAGGGGCTGAGAATAAGACATTAATGGGTTAGAGCTGACTTCTTGTTCCGTAGCAAGCTTGGTGTTTCATATTTCTTTCAGAATTTCTTTCTGCTCTGTAGTGTGAATTAAATTACTTAGGTGTGTGTCACTTTGTGATGGGTTTTGACTACACTTTCGCAATTCATTGTGTACAGTAGGTCTGACACAACTAAACTGGCCTCTTTAACCTGTTGCTGCAGCACCTAAAGAGCAGCTGACAATTTTGCTGATCATGTGCATATCAGCTTCTGTAGAATAGCATTGTGTTCTTCCAGGACTCCTACGTAGTACACGGTATGGTTAAAGTTACTATTTGTCAGTACCAGAACCAAAATGACAGGTTATACAAGCATTCTCAGATTACACTTGTATTTAAAGTAAGTTTTATGTTCTAGGCACATAGTAACTCTGGGAGATGTGCATTTGCAAGTCAAGAATTTAGTGAGAGGTAGCCTATTTGTCAGAAAAATGAAGCTTGATAATACATAAAATAAAGATAGTTGCTTGGCAAAGTATTACAAGCTTTTGATCCTTGATATTTACAAATGTAAGGTCAAATGTGAGTGATTTCACATTGAAATATGCCAGTAAATCACCAATCATTCATTATTGAAGCAGGGATTTTTTTTTGATTGATCAGGTTCAGGTGGTGATTCATAATCTTTCACCAAAGAGGTACTCGTATAACAAGGGATGAACAAAGAATCATTATTTGTCTGAGGAAGGACCAAATTGTTCTTCAGAAGAAGATATAATACAGTGAGTTTCTGTACAAAATATAGAAAAATTTCAGTAAAGACACTGACGATGCTGTTCCTTCTTATAGTTCAAACATCACCCTATCCTAAGAGGAATCTGAAAGTAAGTTCTTAGATTTTCTGGACGTAGGAGCTTTTATTAGAGCTCGAACAAAAAGCAGGCATTCTCTGATAACAAGTCCGTCCAAGGTGTAAGGTAGTACAGAGACTGAAATGGTGGACGCCATTTCATCAAGAGGGACGGAAGGTCAGGCTGCCTAAAAGTAGTATGGGGACCTAGTGTGAATAGATTAAACAATTTTTTTCCATTTTATCACCTATGCCTTTTCATAAATATCAGAGCTGTATTAATTACTGTGGCGACTAGTCATAAAGTCTGAAGCAGGTATTTTCTTTACCAATATTTGGATGTCCTCTTTGATTTTTTTTCTTGGGTGTTATTCCAATTTACTAAGGGAAAGATTTACTATAATTACAAAGCAGCTTTATACTGTGCACCTTTGGAATTCCACAATCAACCAATGCTAGGGATCATACAAATTTCTTCCACCATTAGGCTATATCAAATAGGTATGATGTTAGTTGTTGCAGAAGGAACTTTGTGACCCTTAGGTAGCTGATATACCTCTTTGTCGTAGCTGGATTTAGAGTAGTTCTGTGTAAGGCCTTGTAAAGTCAACTGTATTATAGTTACGTATTCCAGATTTTAATTCTGGCAAAGGCAGACTTCTGCTATTAATTAATATCATAAACTATAATGGTGTGCTAAATGATAGCATCTTAAGAAATGATGGGATGATAGGTTTCAGAATTTCTTTTGCCAAATTATGTTTTGTTTACAGGAAGAACAAATAGTCTAAGAACAATGCTTCTCGGTAATGTAGATTGTCACCTTTTTCAATGTTAACTGAACTTTAGTTTCTTTACTTCCTGTTACATGTTTGATAACTAACTAACAAAACAAATAGTTATTGATGTCCAAAAACTTCTTTGTTCTGAAGTGTCTACAACATTCCTGTAAACTGCATTGTCGTAGGTAAAAGTTTCACAGCATCTGCTTTGTACATGTAAGATGTACCTGTTTAGCTTATTTCTGAATTTGGAGGATAATTACTTACCACTTTAGTAGGTAGCTTCAGGTTTGTGTAATTCAATGGCAAGAGTTGTTCTGGTATTGCTGTCCTGCTGAAAACAAAAACACCCTCACACTCTTAATGGAAAGTTTTGTTAGTACAGTGTAAAAATCAAGCCTTTAGTTCTAATATTAAAATGAAGTGTATATGTGTTTTGAAATTAAAGGACTTTTAATTGGATGATGATTTAGCTTCCTATCACCAAAGAAACTTGAAAGTTGAATATTTTTATTATGAAAATCTAATCTTCCAAGGAGATGAGACAAATAAAGGACTGTGATGTGTGTCTCCTTTCTCATAGCTTTTGATTTCATTGTCTAATTTCAGAGAATTTGGAAAGGAGTAGTCCTCAAAAGTCTTTTGTTTGGGGGTTTTTGTGGGCTTTTTAGAATGTCATTTGGTAAAAGAATAGTGCCTCCATGAAGCAACTGTTCTGATCTAATAGAGAAGAAAGAATGAAAATGTCATACTATTCAGGTGACTGTATGAATAGGATCTGAAGTTATTGTACAGTGGTAAGGATCCTGGGTGAAAATAAGAGGGAATTGCAGTTGTTGTGATGAGGTGAAATAAGACAGAAAAATGTAAGAAATCGGCCATAATTATTCAATTATTCACAGAACAATTAGTTTAGATATTCTATTAATCATTTATTTTATTTTTTTTCATGTAAAGTTGTTTATATCAGTGTAACAACTTCAGAAACTCACGTTATTTCCATGCTAACAAATGGGTATTGAGCCAAAAGTGTATAAATGTTCTTTTTCTTTTTCTCCAATTACATACATACCTAGATAATAACAGCAGAAGGAAAGTCTTAGCAGAATCCCACAGTTTACAAGGTCCAGTAATTTTAAGGAGCCACCATCTTGCTGCTGGCAAATAATGTGGTACAGTTTCAGTGTGACTGCGTGACTGAAAAATTAAGATTGAAGAGAGTTAAAAAACACAAATGTTTTTTTTAATTCAAACATCCCATTCCTGTATGGGATTATTGCACTTTAATTTCTATGCCCAAGGAAGAGTTGCAGAGGGGGAGGGAGTACAGATTGCAGAAAGTTAGAACAAAGTGAAACGCTGAAGGCTAGAATTTTTGAGAAAGAGGAGGAAAATGTAGTGTTTCTTACCATTTTCTACTCATCACATTGTTTCATAGAAGGGAAAACATAATTTGTAGAGTGAAAAAATACAGTTTTGCCATTATTATGTATCAATTGCATATGATCATGCTTTTGCAGGTTTTGTCTATATTAAGCCTTAATTGTATTCTGATTTTGTGTTTAATTTTATAGGCATGCAGACTGAAGGAATCTTTTTAAAGAAACTGTTGCTGTCTTGTATGCATTTCTTACTTTAAAATAATTTTAGGTGTCTTGTCAGAGAATAGCTTCCGAAGATAAACTTTTATGGAAACATTTGCTAGATGGCAGCATATAATCATCAACTGCCGTGGACAAGGGCAAGTTTAAAGGGAGATAGTTCATGCTTAATGTGAAAAATGGTCATTGTTGATCAGCAATATACAATAGTATGAAACTGAAACCTTTGAATGGGTACCAGCCCAGATTTGTGTTGTTTTTTTTCAGAACCCGTGCTTCTTAAATTATGTTGTTCTGTTTTTACAGTCATACTCTACTACCAATATCATATGATTACAACAAATAGAGTTATGTCTCTGCCCCCCTTTTTTTCTTTGTTGTAATTAAATTCTGCTTCCAACTACCTCAAGGAATTAAGCTGCAGAAAGTCCATGAAGCTAAAGTGAATGATGTCTGTATGAATTATTTTAAAAATAAGTGTTCTACTGTGTATCTACACAAGCGCTGTAATGGCTGAAGTTGAATATTAGTAAGGCATCATATTAGGTAAAGCAAACTTCTATCCTCTCAGAGTTGAGAGTTATTTCTGTCCATTGGACATATAAATTGAATTTGCCAGACTTGTTTGAGTATGGAAACTTTGTTATCAGGTGAATTTTTCTCTTAAATTTGTATTTATTCATCAATTACATGCATCCAAAATAATTTCCCTATATAATGTTATGGACCTCTTACTGAATTAGAAACAGTTGAGCTTTATTTACAGAGCTACATTTTTTAAGTAATAAAAGCTAATGTCTACATAATGCTTATCATCCATGATTGTTCTTTATTTTTCCTAAAAAGATGGAATCAAGATAAAAGTATATCTTCAGAGTAATGTATGTGCACACACATTTTTCAGTCTGCTAAACAAAGTGCAGATTCAAAAAATGTTATGTAGGAAGCTTCATGGTGAAGCTCAAGGTGGCGAGTTCCATTCAGTGGTGTTGTGATACTCAATATTCAGGCTCTTTTATTTACTCATTAGACTTAGGACTGACATCCTCACTTCTGAGTTACCTGGACTGCAATTTAGATGAATGACATTTTCACAAAGCAATCTGGACGTATGGCTAAGGATTTAGACTGGTGTACAGGAAAGTGAAAGATAGATAGCATGGCTGATTATAAAAAAAAATTCTCATGACAAAAAGCCATGGGAAATAACCTTAACTCGTGAAGAAAGACTGACATACAGTATCTGAAAGTCTGAAACTGCAGTCTGAGTTATGTTTTAGTCCTGTAAAACTTGCATCTTTTATCACGGGACAACCAGAAGTAAATCTGTATTTGGAGATGGTTGTATAATGGCTGGGTTGGCCTGCTGTAGCATGAGTAGGTGTCATGTTTGTCATGTTGTCATTAGGTGGTCAGACACAGCTAAGATAACAAATGTAAATAGAAAAACAGTCACTGCATTTATACATGCTTTCACTCAGAAATTGCTGAAAAAATAAGTATATGCTTTTAAAAGTAAATAACTTTTGGTGACCAAAGTTTCTATATAGCAATGAAAAAACCATGGTCTGACGGGGATATCAAGTGAAATTATTAAAGAATGGGGAGGGAGGAATCTGAGAGAGTCATGCGTTCCTCCTGAAGCTGAATTGACTTGTATAGCCAGGAACTGCTTCATGATTTTTGTAAGGTGCATTAAATGTGAAAAAACAGATTACTTACTCATGCTGGTCCTCAGTGCATTATAGATTTCTGTTATTGATACATTAGGTCCAGTATACTTGTATATATGTCAGTTTAAAATTGATCCAAAGTGAAATTAACTTAAATTTTTTTTGTCATTGAATGATCCCCATTTTTGTCAAGAAACATTCCATACAAAGCGAGTTTAACGCTTCTCTGTGGTATTTATTTGCAGTTACTTAAGATCTTCCATACTTTCAGCCGTCTTCAGCATGGTAACTGCCACATCACTCAGATGTGATACGCCTCTCTGTGCTTTCATTGACATAAGACGATAATTTAGACGTATAATTCAATATTTTGTTTATTAATGGGGGAGTTTTTCTGAAGCTGGGGCTTCTCACTCTCCTTGCCCATTCCAGCTACACGGTCCTGCCTCCCTGTTCTGTGAGCACAATAAATTTTTCTGCTAGGGTAGTTTTCAGCTACTGCTTTAAGGTAGCAGGGTGTTAGAGGGAGTGAGAGCAGCAGGAACATGGGACCAGGGATGAATGGGAGTGGAGGAGGAATGGAGACCGACTGTCCTCTTTCCACCACAGCAAGCTGTTCAGTTGGCTTGGGGGGGCGCTGGTAAAACTGTGCTGTTCTTCATCTCAATTAAGTGTTTGTCTTTAGGCAGTGGCATTTCTGTGAAATAAGTGTAAGATTTGGGGAGGGTGTTCAACCAGCAAAACCTAAAATAGTCAGGATGATTATATGATCTGCAATTGTGTTGTCTCCCAGGTGTTTTGTTACAGAAATTAACAGATGGTCAAGGCTACAAGCACAGGAGAACTAGAGGGTTCAAAGAGGAAGCCAAAAAAGCCCTTATATTTGTCTGATATTGATTATTTTACATAAATAGTTCATTGGAGAGTAGTTACAAAACAGCTTGAAAGAAGAATCTTATAATGTCACTATTATACTCTAAGTAAGTTTCTTCTTTGAGAAGAAGGTATGTACCCTTTGGTGAAGGGTATATCAAGGGGAAAAAAATGCTCTCTTACCTGTTGCAAAACAACTTTTAAAAAAAGTTCCATCCAGTAATAAGTAAAGCAAAATGTAATTTTCAGGAGTTGTATTTCCTACCGTAATCAGAGAAATGAACAGTTAGGCCTTCTTTCTTCAGTTTTCTTTTAAAATTGCTTTTCACTATAATGAACAAGCTGATATGAGCATTCAGTTTTTAGTGTATTATATCCAAATGGCTAGTGTTACCTAAGGTATGGTGTGATATTTTTAAGTGCATACCTGGTCCTGCTTTACCAGCAGTAAAAAAGCATCCTAGATGGAAACTTTCAAGGTAACAGTGACTGAGTGCTGTAGGCGCATTATGGTGCTTAAAGCAAGCTGAAATACTGGGCATCCAGTCCGGTGTGGTGATCCAGGCTACTCTTTGGAATAAAGTAGCTACCCCCAAAGATCTGTTTCGTGTGCCATCCTGGGGGCTGTGAGGGAATCTGGAGTCCTTTAGGGCAATTTAATATTTCTGCGTACTGACTCTATACCTGCCTGAAGTGGAGGGAAGGCATGAAGTGAGATGTCTGACCAATTATCTGGTATTGGACTGAGCTGTGAGATGTCTTACTGCTCATAATTCAAAATATCATGCTTTCTTTCAAGGCATGCCTCTGTCTGATGGGGAAAATGCTACATTTTTTGTTTAATGGCGCAGCTGTTAGAAAACTTTCCAGTAGCTGAAAACGCTGGTGTGTAGATTCCCTCAGTCTGAGATGAGTTGAATCCTGTGATGTCAATGACCAGCAGAGTGCACTAATCACGAATACTAACAAATGCTAACGCTGGGCTGCTGTCCGGCAAAGAAGGGAGATTTTATGGGGTGAGGGGAGCCTGGTCGCATATTTCACCAGTGGGAGCATTTCCATAGGAAAAGTCCTTGGCAGTGCTCCAAGGCTGCTTATCCAACAATTAACATGAAATACATGGTCTCCCTCAAAGGAAATAGTGGAACTCGGAACTTTTTACTCCTGAGGAAGTTCTTCTTGCTAGTCTACAGATGAGTTCCCTTTTGCTATTTTGTCTCTGGCTTATGAGCCTTGTTTGTTCCAGCATCCAAGCATGCTGGCCAAGCCCCTCTCTTGCAGTAGAAGCATTTGTCCTAGACTCCCCCACATTGAAGAAGGTCTGTAATTTTAGGTTTCTCAGTTCTGGTGAGTGTTCCAATATCTGGACTGTTCCTCAGAACGTGAGTTCCGGTACTGTTCTCAGCTATCTGCCAGTATGGTTAAGCTACGTCAGAGGGACTTTGTCTCCTGGGCAACTTAAGTCAGCTTTAGGTTCACTTTGACCACTTCAAAATTATTCTTATGGTAAAGTGGTTAGCACTTAGATACTATTGAAAAAGTGCAGGTGCCTAGGATACTCTGTGGTGAAAATTGAAGCTGTGGTTGAATTCTGGCACTGCCAAGATCTACGTATTCCTGGCTTGCATGTGGTCTTAAATACTTGCTTGAAGCTGGTCATACAGTCTCTTACATGTCATTGAAATCAGTCTAAAGTCTTGGAAAGTTATACAAATGAGTTATGAGAACTGAGAAAAAGTAAATTTCTACACAATTGAAAACCAAATAGCTAATCTATTCCATGAGTTTATTTCTCAGTATACTGGCAAATCACTACATTTGCCATGAATTACAAGACTGTGCAAAGTTAAAAAGCAAATAGGACTTTCTCTTTAAACTCTGGAATACTTGGCAGCAGTCATTTCAGCTCTATGGAAATGCATGTAAAAATTCTTGCATTGCTTGTGTTACTAATAAATAATTCTAAGGACAACAGTTTCTTGAAGGAAAAGAAAATTATGCTAGATTGGGCTTGAATTCTGCTTAAAACAGTTCAAGTGTTAAATTACTGACATTCTTTTACAGACCATGTAAATGTCCTAAGGAAAAGGTCTTTTGAAAGCTTGTGAAATTTCCAAACTTATACTCTGTGAGATAGAATTCTGAGGAATTGTGGCTTTTTTTTTTTTTTTTTTCCTAGGAACTGTTCCAGCAGCTGTTTCTAAAGTTTCTAGAGTTGCCACATCATCAGTTGTACTAATATTAACAGTAAATTCTGATCTGCTATTCACACAGATTTTGTTTCTGCAGATTACTGAAGCAATTAAACATGGCAAACTATGCAGTTTTTTTTTCTGGCAATACTATATACAGCCGTTATCAAACTACTGTACTTCAGGACAGAAATGAAAACTTTTCCTTAGCTCAAGTGGTTTATATAAAGCGTGTGTGGTAGGCCACGTAGACTAGTAAGATGCTCTCATAAAACAAAACATCTGTGGTTCCTTGGTGTGGTAGTGTACAATAATGAAAAAAACATGTAAACACAGTCATGGGAAACTTTGTAACTTTTATTTTAAAGGAACTGTGAGATACTTGCAGCACAGTATAGTCTTTTATCATATGTAATTTATGGGTATATATGCATGCATAAAATACAATTTTAAAAAATGGTTTTATAACAGTAGACGTGCTTAATTGCTTACTGCTGTCATTGCAGACATCTATCTGCAACCTTTGCATTGCTGGGCCTGAAGTTTGCTGCCAAATGAAGAAGGAATCAAAGATGAAATGGGTGTGGAAGGGAAGGGGTAGTGTTGGATTTTTTCCTAATAGAATTGAGGAGTGAGGGGGAAGGAGAGTTCCTAGAAGGAGAATAGTATCAATTGTGAATTCATTGTAAATTGCCAATTGGTATGGCAATGATGAAATTCCTTTCAATTTGTCTGATGCTCTGGAGGTCAGTAGTGAAAAGCAATTAAGGGAAGAGATTTTTAGTTAAGAGTTTTTGGCACAAAAGCTACCAGCTACTAAATACAGTGACTTTTTTTATTTTTAATCATAGAAGAGAAAGGAATTTAAAATTCTTCTACTGATACTATATGGGAAAAAAAACCCCAAGCAAAAACCATTACATTATTTCCGTTGCAAAGATGTGTCACAATGATACGTGTTTATTCATATGGCATTGAATACCAAATGAAATGTATGTGTGTATTTATATATTCAAAACTAGCTACTTAGAATGTAAACCAATTATCATTTTTTTTGAGTGCAAATATTCTGTTCATTTTTATCTTGGAGTATTTTCTGTTCTGTAGCCATCTTAGTCATGTATTTCTGTTCTGTAATTTTTGTGTTGAGCAAGCAGGTCAAAATTAGGTCCAGCAGAGTATTTGTGTGATGGCTGTCAGAGAACTTCCATTTAAATCATCAGTAGGCTTGGTACTGACATCTCTGTGACACCAAAAGTAAGGCAGGAGCTCTAATTCACAAACTTAAGTTTGAGTGTCCTGTCTAGAGATCTGGTTGGATTCGCTCATTCCTGTTGGAAGCTAGTTTATCATATGTTTGTAGACGTGTTTAAATTGTTTCTATCTGTGGTCAGGCAAATACTGGATGTAAAGTGGCTCTCAGCAGTTGAATTGGACAGCTATCAATTTAAGATAAGATACTATTGTATTTTGGTATGATGAGAAGTTAGATTGCAAGGTCTTTAAAATTGATACAATGTGAGAGTTCAACCTCAAAAATTCATTACCCTGACTAGGAGCAGAAATGATTACTAGGCCAGAGTGAAGAGTAAAATGTGAGGGACTTTTTCTGTCCTGTTTTTAATAAGTCAAATGTTGGAATTACTGTTTGTCTTTCTCCTAAAAGATACTGTGTGTTAAGGTTAGGTGCAAATGTAAGCAGTGAATCTGGAGGAGCTCTTTGTTTGGAAGCTATTTTAGAAAAAGAATGCCATCTTACGATTTGGCTTACTCAGTTTCCAAATAACTATAGTAATGAGACTAAGCCAATAAATTTCAACTAAAAATCTCCCAACATACTTTAAAAAGGCTATGAAATTATTTCTGTTGTCTTTTTTTCTTCTGCAGTTCAGGAGGTCTTAGCTCCTTTCCCTAGATTCTCACCTTGATAATTTCAGTAGAGAATGAGAACTAGCCAGCAAAATAAAATTGACCAATGGAAAACAAAACTTATTGCTCGGAGTGTAGCTCTTAATACTTTTAAAACTAAAAATACTGAAATAACATTTATTTTGTCTTGAAAGAAAGTGCTTACAAGACCATCCACCCCTTTTAAAAAAGCAAATTATTTAAAGCTAATGGCAGAGCAAGGCAAACAGAAATGAGATTCTCTATATAAGCAATACATACAGTATCACTAACACAGAGCCACCAGTAAGTGCTAAGTATGGATGTCTGAATCTCGATAGGGGAACATTTTCCATTAAATTCGTAGCCGTTATGAGGTGTCAGGTAGATGGCATCTTAAAACTTCTTACTGTGATAACAAGCTAGCTTTTTTGTTTTCAGAATCAGATATACTTTTGGGATCTACCCAAGGGTACTGAGGGAGATGGCAGAAGTGTTCACCAAGCCACTTTCCATCATTTGTCAGCAGTCCTGGATAACTGGAAAAGTCCCAGTTGACTGGAAGTTAACGAATATGACGCCCATCTACAAGAAGGGCTGGAAAGAGGATCTGGGGAACTACTGGCCTGTCAGTCTGAACTCTGTGCCAGGGAAGGTTATGGAGCAGCTGGTCTTGAGTGCCATCACGCAGCATGTATAGCATAACAAAGTGATCGAGCCCACTCAGCATGGGTTTATGAAAGACAGGTCCAGCTTGACTAACCTGATCTCCTTCTATGACAAGGTGACCTGCTTAGTGCATGAGGGAAAGAGTGTGGGTGTTGTCTACCTGGAGTTTAATAAAGCATTTGATACTGTTTTTCACAGCATTCTCCTGGAGAAACTGACTGCTCATGACTTGGACAGGCATACTCTTTACTGGGTAAAAACCTGGCTGGATGGCCAGGCCCANGTAAGTGTGGCCAGCAGGACAAGGGAAGTGATCATCCCCCTGTACTCAGCATTGGTGAGGCCACACCTTGAATACTGTGTGCAGCTTTGGGCTCCTCACTACAAAAAAAACCACTGAGCTGCTACAGCACATCTGAAGAAGACCTTTTCACCCTCCATGACTACCTGCAAGGAGGTTGTAGTGAGGTGGATGTTGTTCTCTTCTCCCAAGTAGCAAGTGATAGAGCAAGAATAAATGGCCTCAAGTTGCACCAGGGGATATTTAGATTTGATATTAGGAAAAATTCCTTTACCAAAACACCTGTCAAGCACTGGAACAGGCTGCCCAGGGAAGTGGTTGAGTCACCATCCCTGGAGGTATTTAAAAGACGTGTAGATGTGGTGCTTGGCAACATGGCTTACGGGTGGACTTGGCAGTGTTAGGTTTATGGTCGGACTCTGTGATCTTAAAGGTCTTTTCCAACCTAAATGATTCTATGATTTTTCTTTGCTGTTTTATGAGAGTACATTAGAAAAAGTCTGAGGTCATGTACAGATATGCTAATGTACGAAGGGACGAATGAATAGCGACTGGTTGCATGAGAGGCTAGTAACAATTGTTTTGAACAGCAACTGGTTCAAAGGAATGAATAAAGGATTTCATCCAGAGGCAAAAATCACTGGGGGGACTGCTGCAGAGGAAATGAGTACCATAGGAGCAGGAGAGCATATCTTGCACTTAGTTGCATGATGAAATAGGAATTCCAGATGATAAAGCAAAAGGGCAGTTGAGGTGATTGCTTGCTCATGGAACAGTTCAGAAATAACAGTCATGATGAAAGGAAGGAAAGAGAGAGATAGCTGGTAATTCTTTAAATATTGCAGCAGTCAAAAATGATAGGTGGGTAATGAGGTGTGTTGGACAAGAGGAAATACGATGGGGAATGAGGAGAGCTCATAAGGGGGGGAAATGTGTTTGCTATGGAAAAGCTTGGTATCTGAAGAAGGAAGTAGCAAGCTTCAGAAGAAGGCAGTCCCCCAACAGAATCAGCACTTAGTGTGGGAGAGAGGTTCTAAATGGCTGGACAATAAATATATAATACCTAAAATAGGTATCTGACAGGGATATTTTAAGCTCTTTATTCCTTCTACTTTTCATGCTTACCATTTTCCCCAGTTTCTGTTTTACGTCATGAAGAAACTTCCAGGAAGAATGCAGATTATTAGATTTTTCTCTAATTTCTCTTTTTTCTAAATACTTTCCCATGTGTTTGTGTTCATGAAAAATTCTCATCATGAAATCAATTTTTTTTTTTTAAACTATTCACGGGGAAGAAAGAATACTAACTAGTGTAGCAAGTAATTCTTTGTTCCCACCAGAAAGAATTCTTCCTGTCCTTCCAAAAAGACCGAAAAGTAGGTTATGTAGTAGTGCTGTAAAAATACCTCACTTTTTAGGATTTTTTTTTCCTAATCTGTGACTGCTTTGTAAGAGAAAGAGTTCCCACAAAAAAGATAAGTCATAGAGACGTGATAGCAGAAATCACCTTAATGGAAGAGCAGATTTTTTGTGGAAAGCAGTTATACTGTTTCGGAGTCTGGCAGGCCAATAATACTGAAACATGTTTAAAGCCAGCAGAAGCTTACCTCATATTCTGGTGACTTTAGTAGTCTTTGACACAGGCTGAATATTCACTCTGTGAATAAGAAAAATCTGTGATGCAAATCTGGATTTCCCTTGTGTCCAGTGTGGTCCCTGAGAACTTTTGCCAGGCACTGGAGTACTGAAGTACCAAATATTTGGAGGTACCAAATATTTTGAAAGTGTAGAACTACATACGCATCTCTTCTGTTCTTTCCGTCTTTTCTTGTTCTCTCTTTTCTTTATTAATAGAGGATTTCTTCCTTTGAAAACATGTATGTTAAATCTTTATTACATGTTTATTGCCATAGCTTTTTTCCTAGACATATAAAAAAATGTTTATGATTTTTTTGCCCCTAGAACTTCATTCACTATAACTTTATTGGATCATTTTGTTAGACTAGACATCATTCCTTACTTTCCTTGTATTCCCTCATTGCATGACATACCTCTTTGCTATCTCCTGTGTGATGGTTTTTGTTATGATATTGTGACACTAGTTATATAGGTATTTTTTTCTGTCTAAACTTCAGAAGTGTTATATTTGAGCATCAGACAAGAAAGTAGACACTCTTGGGAGTTACAGATTAGTGACAGGAGAAAATTGTATTGTTAGTTTGAAGTCTACTTCCATAACAGAAATTCCTTCAGCTTGCAACAGGAGTGTAGTACAGGGAGAGCTTCTTATTCCTCCAAAATATATCAGTACTGATGATAGTTACTAATATGACAAAAATTAGATTTGTTGCAAGATTTAACTTCAGATGTGGTTTGCTTCTATCCAAAAGTTAATTAAACTTAATATTGAGTTTTACTTTAGCAGTGGGAGTTAATAGTTGAGACCTTCCCCTTTTTTGATGGGATTTTTCATATACCTAAAGAACTTCCCTGCCTTTTGGTTACCTGGTATTTTTTCTTTTTCTTGTATGCATGGACAGGGACAAACTTTACTGAAGAGGAATTTGAAGGAAAGTAGTTCAGATTTTAAAACAAAGTTTATTTTTCTTGTTATAGTAAGATCAGTTGCTCTTATTTTCAGTGCTCACAAAACCAGGTTAAACATACACTTTATAGGCAATCTAAAAATTCTGGTATGTAGGGGGTTTTGTTTGTTTGTTTGTTTTTATCCTTCAGATTTATAGAGAAATGGAGATTTTCTTCAACTTGATCATTCCTCAGCTAATGCTGAGTTTTGCTTTATTTGTTTAATGAACTAGAAACCATTTTTCCTTTATGATTCCTTTATGCTTGCATAATCACAACTATATAGTGACATCGAAACAGAAATTTTGAAGTGGATGAGGCTTAGTAGAAAATGAGTGGTTATGTTGAATGACATATTCACAAAAATAATGCATTTTCTGGTAATATTAAGATATGAATATTTGAAAAATGTTATGCTGCTGTAGTGCTGTCTAGGCTTCCTATTCATTCCTTGGCTTCTTAGTGTGTGAGACTAGTGTAAGCTGAAGCTAATTGCAGTAACTATAAACATGTCTCTTTAACTATTGGTATTCTAATTTCCATTCAACCTTCAACCATCAGATTAAAACCATCAGTCCAATGAATGTCGTAAGAATAAAATGTATGTTAAAGTTGCAGAACCAGTGATTCCTGGCATCTTACAGCTTTGAGTCCAAACTTCATGCAAATATCCTCAGTTTTTCCTCTGTCTCTACATATTTTTACTGTATTGTCCTTGGAGTTGCTCTCTTTGAGCGCTAATTGGTAGCTGTAGTTATGGCCCATGTTTCCCACCTGCTTGGCTGATCAGGAGATACAACTGGTCTTCTGTGGCTGGTTCAGAGCCAGACGTGCTGGCAAATGAGTATGGATCTACTAATTGTTTGCCACAATGGAAGAGATTTGTGTTCTGTTTATGTATTTCTTACATGCTAGGCATGCTAAATTTAGTCCTTATCTCCTGCTTGACTACCAGTTTTCACAGAATGTGCAGTAGCTGTAGCCTGCACTGATTTGTCAAACTTGGTTTCTGTTTAGTAAGCCCAAAAGTTACTGGGTAGGGATACTGACAGGCAAACAATGTGATGACAAACTTAATTTCCTCAGAAACCAGGTTAACAACTTTAATTCCAGAATATACAAAGTTTTAATGTTCCACTCTCTCAGGATAGCTGAGAAAAGTTGTAATGTATTGGCTCTAAGGACTCTGAGGTTTTTATGTGGTGACTTAAGAGGCCAATAACACCATCTCCTTGCAAAATTAATCATTAATTAAACTCATTTGGAAACACCGAGCAGGAAATAAATTCTGAAAATCTAAATTTGAAACAAAGACGAGAATGTGGTACTTTTAAGATGATACGAACGCAATATGTTTTAAATATAGGATGTGTTTTCCTTCATTTTTTTGAGCATGTAAATAAAGTGATTTGTTGTAATATCAATGTTACATAAAAGTAGTTATACAAATTGATGTAATGTTTAAAGAACTTCAAGTCTAAATAAACTCTTAAAAAGTAAAATTATAAATAGAAGAATCAGCTTGGCTGGAGTCTTCAGAATTTCCTTCTTAAGCTTTGAGTCAGCTCAGGTGCTGATTCTCTGCTTTAAAAGCCCATCATAAGCTGTACCATCCTTCTGGATGCAAATAAGTGCTTCAGTGGATGTTGTCCAAAGCACTTCTAAAACAAATGCATGGGAGGTGATTCTCCCCTTCTACTCTGCGCAGGTGAGACCCCATCTGGAGTACTGAGTCCAGTTCTGGGATCTCAGCACAGGAAGGACATGGACCAGTTTGAGCAGGTCCACAGGAGGGCCATGAAGATCATCAGAGGGCTGGAGCACCTCTCCTGTGAAGACAGACTGAGAGAGTTGGGGTTGTTCAGCCTGGAGAAGAGAAGGCTCCAGGGAGATCTAATTGCAGCCTTCCAGTATCTAAAGGGGGCCTATAAGAAAGCTGGAGAGGGACTGTTTACAAGGGCATGGAGTGATAGGACAAGGACTAATGGCTTTAAGCTGAAGGAGGGTAGATTCAGACTAGATATAAGGAAGAAATTTTTTACCTTGAGGGTGGTGACACGCTGAAACAGGTTGCCCATAGAGGCTGTAGATGCCCCATCCCTGGAAATGTTCCAGGTCAGGTTGGATGGGTGGTCTGAGCAACCTGATCTAGCTGAAGATGTCCCTGCACATTGCAGGGGAGGTTGGACTAGATGACCTTTAAAGGTCCCTTCCAACCATAACTATTCTATGATTTTATGAATATTTGATGATCAAATGCTATGTGGAAGTAAAGTGGCATGTAAATGAGGGAAGGCAAAGAAAAATATAAGGGAGGCAGCACTGCGTTTACAGTTGGCCAAAGTTTATTTATTCTCTTACCATTCCCCTCTTGTAAACATTTCTACAGTGCACTTTTTCAAGTGACTGATACCCTATCACTGAGACAATTAAACAGAGGTAGAATAAGGGAAAATTATCTGATGCACTGGTTTGTCCTTTCGGTTGAGCTGCCAACTGGTTGTTCTGCTGCTGCTTTTCTTGCAAGATGGAGTGATACCTATTCAGATGCTTTATTTCTACATTCTGTTACAAAGGCGTTGGTACTTAATACACCTCTTCCTGTCTTATGTTGCAAGGATTTTTGCATCTCTTAGTTCTGTCAGACAAACCTGTCCCTTGATGTTTTGGGGCTTTGACAGATGGACTGAATTTAGCTTGCATTTAAAGCACTTGCTGATCTTGTAACAGGTAGTTAGAAGAGAGAGTTTTAGCTCCTTGATGGTGGTTAGGCCAATACTTTGGTTTGTGAATTGTGGTGAGTGCTCAACAGTGTTCCTCAGGCTCATTTGTAGATAAAAGGAGGTAAATCTTTAAAATTTATACATTCATCTGAGTCATGTTATATTTTTAAAATATGCTCAGAACAGAGGTATAAGTTTGTAAACATCTTTTGACTGGGTCTTTTTTTAAATAACTGTGCAGTTTCTACAGATAAGTGCCTATCTCACTTGAAGTGGAAGAAGAGGGAGTAGCCACATGACAGTGGATCTTTAAAGCAGGAGAACAAAAAAAAAAAAGAAAAGCCAAAGCAATCACACTCACCACCCCCACCCCCAAATTAATACTGGAAACACCATTGTTGCATTTCTGACTTTGTTATGTAAAAGGTGTCATACAAAGTTTTGCCACAATTTTCTTTTCATGATAGCAGTTCACCTCTACAGGTTTGGATAGTGTTTGCAATTTTTATAATTAATGCAAAAAATTACACTGATTGATTGTGAATTGGTATCGTCAAGGTAAGGTGTTAGGCTTCAGATTATGCAAGTGTAATAGAGATTCCTAGTGTTGCCATGGAAGCAATGCCCTCTTTTTCATCTGCTTTTAAAAAGTTCACCATCTGAAGAGAAGGGAAAAAATGCTCACCAGTCTCATTATTTATTCACATCTGTCTTCATCCTGATAATTCTTGTGCCAATATTGTAGCTTTTGCTATTACTGTCTTCCTGTGAAATCAAAGTGTAAGGGAGCGTGAAATTCACATGTGGCTTCTAGTTAGAGCTCTGGTCTAATTAAGAAATCCTAGACATAGAAATCCATTGATTTGAGCTTGGCTGTGTTGACTGGCTTGATCACATCCCCCTGCAACATTCCATGGAAATATTTTTAGCAGAGTGCTAGCTGGGGGTTTTCAAACCCATGTCCACCTCATCAATTGAATACAGGGTTAGAATGTAATTTTTATTTCCATATAGTGTACTATGAGCTGATTTATATATCTTTGGGCTAGTTTATCACAGTTATTTCTTATCTGGAGGTTTACAACTACTGCTGTTTATTTAGGGTTTAGAAATGTGTCTAGCCAGCTCATGATCCTGGTTTGGACTTACGAGCTCAAATGCTCTCTGAAGTACTATATAGAGCCTGAGTCCATACAGTGAGACATGGACTTTGAAGCAGTAAATCCATTAAATTTTAGTCTTTGGCAATGAGCAAGTAATTCTAGACTAGCCTTACTCCCTCCCAACTATCTGAGATATTTGGAATTGCTTTTCAAAACTTTTAGATGAAAATGATCTTTGCTAGCAGTCCGAGTACTCATTGTGGTTTCCACTTGGAGAAATTATGCTA
Source organism: Aramus guarauna (assembly GCA_013400195.1). Classification (NCBI taxonomy): domain Eukaryota; kingdom Metazoa; phylum Chordata; class Aves; order Gruiformes; family Aramidae; genus Aramus; species Aramus guarauna. The sequence continues at coordinate 63,939 of VXBL01010169.1, forward strand.
GAAATGACAACTGTTCTCAATGGAGGAGGAAATACGGTGCTATATTGAAAAAAGAAACTCGTATTTCAGTGCTTCAGTGGAGAAAGTACAAAGAAAGCAACATGGACAGACAGTGGAGGAGGGGTTTGATGGTAGCTCGTAAGGAGTGTTTGCATTACTTTTCCCATGGACAGGTGGAAACATGCCCAAGTGGACCGCGTGCTTTTTCCCATTCATCTTTAGGCACCTCGCTTGGTAACCTGACAGGGTGAGTGCCCAGGGGCCTGAGATGCTGCAGGTGTTTTGGTTTGTGGGTACCTCCAGCTAGTCATGGTACTTCTGCCTGCTTTGGGCAGCAGGGTGGTATATTTTAATCCAGAAAAAGTTGCCTCATGTTTCATGAACTTGTTTACATGTTGTTAGACGTATTGCGATGTAGTTCAGTCCATTTGGTTTGAACCTATTTGCTGAAGATGGCAAAGGCAAGATTAAGACTGCAACGGTATGGCATAGACACTAGAAGAAAATATGTGTTTCTTAGCACTCTGTGCTGAGATTTCATCCTTATATTAAATGAGGGGATAGTTCATTGATTGTAGTCTGATTTGTTGTAGCCCATCTCTCTGTCTCCTTCTGTACATTCTCACTTTGCTCTTTTGCCCTGGAACTAGCTAGTGCTCATGTGACCATGAGGGGAAACAGTTCAGGAAACTGATCTGGCTGAAACTCACCTTGTTTTGGTTTTTGTGAAGTTAGGATATGTGGGATTTTTCTTTTTTGTGGATATATATTTGTGTAAAACTGACCTGGAACTGAACAACCGAACCCTGATACGCCACTTAGGTGCATTTGTGTTTACTTGTTGGCTTATATGTTTTTATAATGCAAATATATGAAGCTATAATAAGTCTAAGATTGGCTATTTCCAGATATATTTTGATATACTGTAATATCGCGATTCTTTTTCTAAAAAAGAAAAAAGTAAACTTGGCAATTCCTAACTTTTCCTAAGAATTTAAAAATCGTTAGATCTTTCAAACTGACATTCCACATAATAGAGAGAAATATTTGTAATGAAGTTCCAGAAACATTTTTTCACTTAGGTTATTCACTCAAAAGATTATGTACTATTGTTAGTTCTGGCTAACATGTGATCCAGCTGCAGGTGTTTTGAATTTTAAAACTCTCTGTTGCCAAATAGCACCAAAAATTAACGTTTAGAATACTCTGTTGCCATGGTAATTTCTTGGTTAGAAGACTGCCAAGTAACTATAAAATGAAACCAATGCTTTTGGTGTGCCCTAAAACGAGGAAAGGAAAGAAGATCAGTGAGAACTGGAACATTACTTAGTTCCATGTTTTTCTTGTAGGTATTGGAGAGAACTTGAATACTCAAATACATTTCACTTTCCATTTTTTTTTAAGGTGGATTTCTTGCTTGGACATTTGTTGATGCATAATTTAAGCAACATATACAACTGATTTTGATGTGGTTTTTAATGACTTTTTCCCTTTCTACGTTAACAATGCTGCTGAAACTTGAGAGGGGTTCAGAAGTAAGTTTCTTAATACAGTAAAATCAAGAAGCTATTGTATACCTTTGGGCACATGTACATAATTTTCTTCTTTTTGCTTTGACACATTTTTATGTTAATAGATCAGGTTGTCATTTCAACTTGCTAGGGTTCTCTTGGCATGAAAGGACTTCACTAAGACTGAGGTATAGCTTGTACCTACAATTTCATTTATCACTATCATTCATTCACTAGACCTCGTTTTTGCAAGTATGTGGTAATTTGTTGATAGCATTATAATGAGGTATATTTAAAATAGATTGTTTCCTGAGGCAGAATTTACAAGGTAGATTTTGATGCTTTCTCATTGTCATCCCACTCTCATGTGTGAGCTTCATGTTGGATAAAGGCTTGAGAGCACAGGAAGAAACTGAAGCAGAAAAGTAAACTGGGAACTATCCTCTTCCCCCCTCCTCCAATCAAGTGATAAAAAAGAAAAGACCCTATATTGCAAAGTGGATTTGGACATGTCTATGTAAAATTATAGAACATTGCTTAGGAATTATATCTTCAAACTGTAAATGAAGTTTTTTTGCAGTTGTGTCTGGTCCTTGAAGACAGTCTTCATGTAAGAGAGACTTCATGTTGGGGGAGAGGAGGGAGGCCTCTGTTTGATGGCTGTGTGTTTGTATAACATTATGGAGATTTCAGAACAGTGTAAACTCTTACAATGAATTTTTTCACTGGATGAGGTTAGGTGCAATGTACTTCCTTGAGAACAGAATGATTTGTCTTTTCTGGTTACTTGTACAAGAACTAGGACTAGACTGTATGCTGGCATAAAGCAGAAGTGGATGAAGAAACTCCAGTCTGTCTAGTGCTGGTTGTTTAAGGATTTAATAATTTGTCTAAGTGCATTATTGGGTCAGGACCAAAATGTTCAGCACCTCATGGGCTGAAGCCCAAGGAGAACAGTTGTATATACTTCAGGCTGCTCAGAGGAAAAAGACATGGCCATCAGTTTATTGGCTTTCATGCATTTTGGATAGCTGGGGCTGACTGCATAAGTAAACTTTTATTAACTTTGAGTTAAGAAGAATTTGAGACATTCTGCGTCTTTTAGGTATTTGCATGTACAGTACTAGCTTTTGTACATGGTACCATGAAAAAACCACTTTTCATATTGCAAACCTACACAGTTCTTCTAGTATTTCAGTGGTTTTGAATAGAGTATATTAAAGAAGTCATGGGCAGAAACATGTTATTGCTTATTTTTTCTCTTACTCCATTGGATTAATATTTTTTTAAAGAATGCTTTAGTTTTGGGAGGGTTTTTTGGTCAAATATAGTTACTATAGTTCAGAATAGACATACCTTTCTTGATACATCTACGAATTTTTAGTCACACTTTCCTTTTTTTTTTTTAATTGGCTGAACACTAGCTTAGTTTGGAGGCATGTTGCCTGTACAAACCTCAAAACAAGTTTCAGAACTAGCCAAGTATAACATTTTATTCTAATGTAGTGTTCCTTTGAGAACTTTGCTGCTGTTGTCTTAAAAATGTGAAGGCAAATACCTTTGACTAGTCATGTGAATTTGAATGTAATATTGTGCCTATTCTGTCATTTTGTCCACGTTGCTTGGTGCGTTTTTGTTGCCATCACCAGTATGAGGACTGTTCTGTAGTGATTTAGGTTTTTGGAACTAAACTAGATATTTTTTTTAGTTCTTTGACCTAAAAATACATCAGCTTTCTCTTCAAAAAACTTGAAAATTTTCATTAAAGGTTTTTGCAACAGCTTAATTGTGTGGGAGGCTCTTAAAATAACTTTCCATTCTATTACACATGTGTTTTGTCTTGTATTATATACAATAACCATGTCTCATTAATTTAAAAGGGATGTGTATGTGATCAGAAGCCCATTCCAGTCCAACACTGATTCAGCCCTTCCAAGATTTTTGTTAGTTGAAATTAAGCAATTTGTAACTATGATTGAAATATCAATATTAAAACCAATCTATTTTCTTGCAAAAAGGTAGAAGGAAACTTAGTGATCAAAGGTACGATTAAACAATCCTATGTTAGTTTCTCTAATTTTATTCCCTTTGCTTGGGCACAAGAAGGGCTTGGACACGCTAAGCATTGGGGAGGGCTTCACTGACTAACACATAAGAGGACAAATCTCTGGGAATGGTTATTCACCCTTCAGAGGCAGGAACAACATGGAATAAGCAGGCAAAGTGGATGAAGCTGTTGGTTTCTCCCTTCCTCAGCTGCAAATTCTGGGTTAAATACAGTTCTTGTGATGCCTTTAAACACTCACTTGTTAGATGCATTTTTTGCTGGAAATCACCCTCTTGGTTTGACATGTACCCTCTTGTGCCTTTGTACCATGCCAAGTATACCCGTCCATCCGAATTGGGGCTCTTTTTATTGCTAGATACTGCAGCTGCTAACAGTGAGTACCGGGAGCTACGTAGATTGTGCTGAAGTCAGCAATTCCTGTTATAATCCCCCTCAGTAATGTGCACTCCCGGGACAAAGGTAAATTGCAGGAGAGAGTTTCTAGTTCTTGTCTGGCTAGTGATCTAGTGATCTGCTGATCCCATGCCGTGCTCTTTGTTTGCCCTTTCTCCCGTGAAACAGCAGCAGCTACTGTCTCTGTGGCTTGAAATGGCTTGTGTGCAGTTGGCTGGTACATGTCATGTTTTGTGGCTGTGCTTGCTGTAGCATGCAAGCTATTGGGCTGATGGAGTCTCCTCTGTGTGGAGTACCTGCAGTCATGGAATTATTTTTGTATTTCATGTTTGTTTAGGATCTGCAGTAATATAATAAATGCCTACAGTATACTGTGGAAGGCACAGTGCAGAATGGATGTGATTTTTATTCCTAACCATAGCTTTTGAAAAATGCTCATGTGCTTGCAGGCTAGGCTTGTTTTCAAAAGTGAATTCATTTCCCCTAGGATTTCTTTTAGATTTAATAATTTATATATTGTCTATATCTATTCTTACTATTTAAGAACTGTAATTAATAAATATATATTAATCATTAATAAACTCAGATATTTGTTAGTATTAATAAATACTAATAGCTAATTGCTGTATAGATAATGTTTTCCTACAGACTAAGAAGTGTCTGAAACAAAGGAAGGCATCTCTTGTTCTTTGTTGCAAAGAATCTTTGAAGTGTTTTTTTCCACTTAGAATTGCAGGCTTCCTGAATTTCCAGGGATCCTAGAATGTGTTCCTCCTGATAGAAGAAATAGTTTGCTTTGAGATTTGCCTGTGGTTATAATTACTCTTCTGCATTTACTGCCACCTGTAAATAGATTAAAAATTCTTACTGCCTTATTGTTTTAAAGCATTGGTAAGTCTGACCTTGACTTTTACTGCAGCCTTTCTAAATTCAGTGCAAAGACTTCTCCTTTTCTTGTTGTCTTTTCTTAACCTATTTATAAAAAATACTATTTTACTTATAAGTAAATGTTTGTTACTTTTTTTTTCAAAATCTACTACTGTTTTTGATGGGCTTTGTTGTTTTTGGGTTGTTTGTTTGTTTGTTTTTGTTTTTCCTCAAGAGGAAGTTACCTATCTCACTCTGCAACACAAGAGGCAGATAGTTGAGTGAGTCCCATGAGCCACCCTGGTGGTCTAAGCCCCGTTGTTTCAGGCACATTGTAAATCTAAAGCAAAACTTTTTTGATTTCTATCCCAAAGAGCTGACTGCTTTCTTGAGAACTTTATGAGTACTTCCAAGAATGCAGTTGATGCATACTGTCCCGTGTGAAAGAAGTGACTGTGGATTACATAAATTGATATTCCTAGTCTGCCAAAGAGTGAATACCTTCCCTCATTCCTGCTGTCATATGTCTATACACCCTTCATTGGTTGGCAGCAGAGGAGGCTGGGTTTTGGCTCTCGTAAGTCCCGGAAACATTCTGTGTCTGTCTTAATTTTTCTACTAAAAAATTATTTTCGAGAAAAAGTTAAATATACTTTGTAGTTAGATACACAGTAACTAATATATAAAGTATGACTTATTTAAATTGAAATGTGTTTGTAGCTTGTGGATGTTTTTAATGGTTATTTAAAAACCAAAACAAATAACTCTCCCCGCAAACTTTCCGAAAAGGCATACCCAGTTTGCTTCTGAAGTGCCAAATTCTTTGAACATGCATAGTGTCTAAGAGGTATTCAGCCTGAAGATGCTTTATTTTCTTTCTTCCATATAAAAAAATATGTAATATAGAGAGCCGTGATAATTCCATTTAATATCTTACAAATTTTTGCATGCTCAGATGGCATATTGTAATGTTAAGGATTTTGTCCTTAGTGCAGTGCTGCTGTGTAGCAGAGACTTGGCACAGATGCTTTTTGGCACGTGGTTTCTGCTGTTAAAAGTAGAAATGCTTGTAGGTAGATCTATGCGCAGAGTTATTTTCAGTAGGATAACCAAGGTAAAGAACTGACGTTTGCTGTACAAATTTTAGAACAGGTGATCAATTTTAAGTCAGCCATTCTTGTCCCAAAAATCTTCTTTGCCTTTTCCGTTCTCTCTGTGCAAGTGCCAGTAACACTGCCCCGGTACAATTCCCGTCCCCTGTGTTTTGGGAAAGTGCTGCTCCGTATGCTCCTTCTCTGCTGTGGCAGAGGCAGACATAATCAGCTGTGTAAAATATGGGGGGGTGGGTGGTGTTGGTTGGTTGGGTTTGGGTTTGTTTTTGGGGTTTTTTTTAATAAGTAATATAGTTTCACCTTTATGGTCTCTGCACAGGGGTATATATACTAGCCAGGCTTCCCATCATAGGTGTGAAGTGTTCCTCTGTGAACTTTGAAGATTTATTTTTTTCTCTTTTTTTTTGGTCAAGCTTGATGCAGGTTTATATACTGTTATTCTAAAATAGAAATCTGACGCAAAAAACTTCCTTGAGAAAGAGGTGCCAACTTACTTTGAAGTTTATCACACTGGATAAATTTAAGAGAAATTTGGATTTTTGTCGGAAAGGCTGATATTTTTTGTTTTTTAGTATTTTATATTTTCTCAGTTTAACTGTTAAATACGAAATCTTAAGAGTGATACCAAGATACGTCCAAATAAATAAGGGAGGTTTTTTAGTTGTAAAAAAGTGAAAGTCACTGTTGACTCCCTGTATCTCCAAAATGTACGTCATTGACAAGTCAGTGCCTAGGCCCAGGGTTCCCTGTGTTGGAATTTAACAGCAAAAGATTCCAAAGATTTGTCTGTCTGTACCGCCTGTCTAATAGTAATTAGATTTCTGTTTCTTTTATTTTGGGGTACCAAATAAGACCAAAACATCATTGTCAAGTTTTCTTTAATACTGTCTACTTTGAAATACAGGGAACAGGTTATTGGGTAGGACAGGAAGTTGAAAGAGACTATAGGGAGTTGGAAATCACTTTGATTTTATTTTTGAGAAAGTCAATTCAAATACACAAAAATATTTTCATATGGCAAATTCTGTTCGATAATAAATAATGTTTCATCTGGGAGTCTTTCTTTAATCTTCCAAAATGTTTCATAATGAAAATGCTTTTACATATTTTGTTCTAATGGAAAAGTACTGGTGCTTTTTCACTGGGACAAAAATAAATAAAGGCAAAAGGTGAGTCTTTTCAAATCTCTAGCTTAGTCTAGCTCTAAGAATAATATTAAAGTATGGGTAGTTAGGAATGTCTTGTCTTCTGTTTAGACCTCAGACACATTTTTAGACTGTTGGTTGTTCTTCCTCTGATGTTTATGGAAGCAGTTTAATTTTAAATGAAATCTGAATTCATTTATACTGGGATTCGGTTAGCAGGGGAATGCATTCTGTTTTCAGAAATGGTTCTTTTTTATTGAACTAATTTCTAAAATTTAAGTGAATGTAATAAAGGTATTGTATATGGAAGCTAATCAAGGAAAACAAGCTTTATAATGTCTTCCATCTTTCTGACAGGTTGTGAAGATGAGAAAAGATGTGAAGAAGGCCAGAGTCCTGACTATTCGCAGACTAACGAGACACATTGGGAAACTAAAGTTGAAAAAGTCAGTTTTAAATATCAGTGTTCTTGTTTGTGTGTTTATAAATGAGAGAGTATATTTTTTTTCCCATGGAGAAGTGGGAGAAATACATGTTACATTTAAAACTTAAGGCACTATGATGCATAAATTCTATGTCTTATTTTTACATCACTTTAGATAGACTAAAAATACTAACTAAAAAGCAATTTCATAAAGCAGAATTGGGATAACATTTTCAAAACGGATTTAGTGTATTGGAAACTAATCCAAATCACTTACAGAACATTTTACAGCACTTTTATAGGTGTCAGACTTAATATTTTAGGTTATTCTGCTGTTGAACATAGTTGTGCAACATTTTCTCACTGCAGTGGTCTGCAAGGTTCTATAGCAAAAATATTGTTCAGTTTGCATAGAAATACAGGTCATACTTGATTTTTAATAATTGCTATTAATTAATATTTAAGTAAAAAGTTAAAGCAACATGTTGCAGATTATATTTTTAAAGGTTACTGACCCAAAGTAATTTATGATGTGTCGTACTGGAGACAGTAGAAGATACATGTGTATTACTTTGTTCAAGGTGTAAATTGAGTGTACTCTTCTCCCACAATTTTAGCAAATTGTGCAAAATGAGAAGCAAGCCCAATGATCTTTTATATTTAAATACTACAGATCTTAAAATGTATTTGTATTTAAGATATCAGTGTCTCCTATGTATTATTGATAGGAATTGTCATTACTATTTTCCAGTAAAGTAACATTTGTTTTTCTTATTATTGTGGTAAATCAGGTTTTTTTCCACTGTTCAGATCAGCAGAAGCATTAGATTATGTTCAACTCTTTGCTAAAATGTTCATTTAACAAGAGAAGGGTGTTTATGCTCACTTTTGCGCTATTTTTATTTTGCTACTTAGTATTAGCACGCGGGAAACTAAAGGGAACAAAAGCAACTTTTTTTTTTAATAAAGACAGACTTCATTTGCAGGGGTTCAGAAGACTTGAAAATAAAGAACCAAAAAAGAGTTGAGAGATTAATAGAAGAAATCCATGCCATGAAGGTAACACCATGTTTAGAGATTTAAGTATTAGATGCAACTAATTTTAGTAACAAAGTGCTTTGTTTATCTTCTGGGATTGCATTGCGTACTGCAACTTAACTGAAATATTTCCAGAGTCAGCTTGGTCATTGCAGTGACACAGCTGGAAAATTATGAATATTTGCATATTTCCATTTTTGTTTGCTGCATCTGTCAAGGTGTGAGACAATTTGAGTCTTCAGCTTGCCAGACTAAATTTCTTTAGAAATGCATGTTGCTTGAAGTTTTTACTGTAACAGTTAAAGCACAGAAATTAAAGTTCTCATGCCACTCAGGACTGTGGAAGGCATTTTGTGAGTCTGACAATACAGTATCCTCATTGTCAGTTCTCTTACGTTTAAGTGTGATGCTACTTGTATTTTACTTTCAATTTACAAGTTCTGTAGCAGCTTAAAATTTTAGCTGCAAGGGACTGCTAATGCTTGAGTCAGACTTTTTTTTTTATCTTCAGCCTTGCTGCCAATTGATACAATTTTTGTCTCTTACACTTTATGACATATCAGCAAATGCTTCAGAAATTTTATAACTTTGTAATGTTTTGTATTAGTAATATCTCAGTTTTAACCAATACTGCTTAAAATTGTGTTGAAATGAGGTACAAATTCCAGTCATAAGGCTTGAGCATAAGAGTACTGTATAGGCAAAGAAAACTATTCTCACATAAAATTGTTTGGTTTTCCATGATGACTTTAGTAATTAAATCACACCTGCCATTATTATTATTATTATTTATTTTTTTTATTCTTTCCTGATCCTTGCACAGATCTTAGTCTTCAAAAAACCTGGTAAATTGAAAGGCTTCATTTAAATGAGCTTTGTGCCAAGTAGATCAGGTGGAATCGTAGGGATTTTTAGCACAGTGCTTACAAAACAAGAGTCCTTACAAATCAGTAAAGGGGAAAAGAAATTGGACAGCACTGTATTGAAGAGTAAAGCAGCATGACATTCATATTGAGGCATTCTGCTTTTCTGGCTTGCTGTCAGTTTTAAAGTTAGTCTTGTGATTGCTCTTTTTTTTGATGACACTTTTATGTGTCTGTTGGAGTATGATGATGATTCTGGAAACATATCCCAATTTGTAAGACTATATATAAGTGACCAGGTGTGGTGCAGCACTGAGCTCCCAAACCCATGTTTTACAGGGCTTCTGTGAGGGTTTCACTGCAAGATCTATTCTGCACACGTCTCCCAGAAATGTTCTCTTTGCCCACATTGTGCTTTGCCTTCCACGATGGGCTCGTGCAGACATCTTAAAGGCTGCCTGCACTCAGGGCTGTATTGGCCAAGTACATTCAAGTTGTTTCTTCATTTGGCATTAATGAGTGCAAAATTTGTGTTAACTTTGAGAGCAATTGTCGAGGGAGGATAGATTTAAAACCTCCAGAGCTGAAGGCAAACAAATTTTGCCTTATAGAAAGGGAGGAGTCTTCAAAGTGAGTAGCTGAGAAAGAGGAAAAGCTCTCTCACTTTTCAGGCAAATAGCTAGTAACTGTGCTTGGTTATCTGAAATTGTGCTGTAAGTGGTCTTTATTGTTAAAAGAAATGCACCCTTACATTAATAATATTTTTATAGCAAAAAAGTTGTTTTTCCTGAAGTTTCTTGGTCTTTCAAAATGAACAAATAGACACATACTAGCTTTACAGTGTGTTTGTTTTCTAGACAAAAGAAAAATTCCTCTCTCTTACAAATCACAGCCTAAAAGGCACTAGTTGTTTACATATTTTTTCACCACTGTTGATTTCTACACTAAGAGAGCTTTTTAGGGTTGGCGTAGAAATATTCCTCATTCAGCATGGAAGAGTAACACAACAGCTTTTATAGAAATAATTGATATTATTTGGGATAGGATATTTTATATTGGTGAAATGTCACTCCCAGCAACCTTTTGTCTTAAGTTATTGATCGTAGAATTTCATAAAGAATGGTTTGAATAACCTGAATGGATATTTTATAATTTTTAGGAAAGAATGAACAGAATAAAAATGGTAAGCGGTCCACAAAGTTGCAATTTAAAGCAGGCTTGTATTATCAAGACTATTCTAGCAGTTTCAGTGTGTGGATCCCAAACACTTGTCACAGGAGATACAAATCCTTTCAAAACAGTTTGACTGTCTGTGTGCAGAATATAGGAATTGGTCATTTTCCATGAAACAGGCAGATATAGTCCATAAACTTCTACTTACATGTTTTATGTAAATGTCTGCCTTCTCTCTTACTGAACGTTTAAGCTTAAGGAGTATAGCAAGCTGCAAAGAGAAGTTCAGTTGAAAAGACAAAAAACAAAAACAAAAAAAAAACCACAACTACACCAGCTGAAGTGATTTGGAGCCAGAACATGGATGTTATACCAGTCTGATAGCATGTGTTTTTTCAGATTAAAAGGGGTTTTTTGAGATGGCTACTTACAACTTCTAGAACTTCTTTATTGGTTGGCCAAAGACACGAAGGGTTGCTGTTGATTGAAGAAAATACATCTTTGAAAGAAAAGGAAAATAGTACAGTTTTTTCCTGAGATTTTCCCCATTGTCAAAGACAGCACACCTCTCTCTAAATATGCATTTTTCTTCCATCTGTCAAGAATAGACCCAGACCACCTTTCCCCTACTACATAACCAGGAAAAAAAGCCATCTGGGTACTGCTGGCATGAACAGGGTCTTTTGTGAAGGACTTCATGTATCCTGATGACCTCAGAAGGTACGAGAGGAGGATTCCATTTCACAGGGAATTTGTTTCAAGATCAGGGAAGACTGAAACTCTAGGACCTTGACACAGTTGTTTGTCTTACTGAAGTTTTTAATGTGATGGCTTAAGTTTCTCTTATGCAGAAAAAAAAACGAGGGGTTGAAGTCTCAATGAGGGGGAATTGCTTGCTGCCTTAAGAATTGCATTTTTACGTTCAGCTGCCTGTAAACCCACAAACCTTTTTACACTAGTTCATTTACTTAAGGAGTGTAATTTCTTGGTCAGCACAGTGGTTTAGTATGGTTCCTGCCACTTCATGGAATAACTATTATCTTTCATCCAGACTGTAACAACAGCAACAAAAAAAAAATCAATTACCTGATGCTGCATATGTTGTTAGAAGCTTGCTGCCTGCAGCTCAGCAGGACTTGTAAGTGCTATGGTCCTGAATGAGACAAATACGAACTTTCTGTTACAAAATCTTAACCTCCCTTTCCAGTGTTGATCTTTACTAATTATAGTCTGATATTATAGGAAGGAGAAAATGCTTGCTATTAGCACCCCTGTCTTATACCTAAATCTTGGGGATGTTTTTTTCCTGTCTTCAAGTAGACTGTAAACAGACACTGCTGACATAGTTTCACTTAAATGTACTGTTTCCTAGGAGCAGGACATGATTAGATGCTCACTTTTCAGGTTAAATACTGTCTGTGTCTACTTTTTTTAATATCCTATATACACTCATACATCCACAGTTCTGCATATATTAAAAACCTAAGAAGTATTGGTGCTGGGCTGTATTAAGTTTTTTGTTATTTAAATTCCAAATAGCATATATTGTTGTGTTACTGTTGGAATTACATTTAATTTTTGATTCTATATATTTTCATTGTTAAAACTGGAAATTTAAAAGAATATAACTGGCAAATACAATTAATATTGTCTCAAGCACAACAATCAGAAGTAAACAGTGGGAAATGAGAGCAGTTAAAAATTCCAGCTACGTGGATGCAGGAACTGGGTTAATTGTTTGCAGGAGTTCTCAAAGCTATTGGAATAGTACACTGTTTTTTGAGTTCTTTGGATTTCATTTTGCCAAAACTGTATAAAATATTTATTTAACAATTCATGAAAGAAGGGAAAAAAGAACAGTGTGATCCTTTCTAGTCCTTCTACTATGATAATACTTTTTAAAATATAACATTTTTTATAGTTACAGGACTTTTTTTACTGGTTTGTCAGGCTTGATAGTACTGTCAAAATGGATTAATTATCCATTGTGGAGTACTGCTTACCCTACTTAGGAAGTTATGATATTTTTAAAAGTTTCTTTACACAAAAATAACTAATTGGCTAGTGATTTCTTAGCAATGTGTCTTGAATTGTTTGAATTTCATGGCTGACATTAGGTCTCAATACAACTTCATGTAGTTGCTTTACTGTGTATTTACAAGAAGTTTTTACCTTTATCTTACAACAAAAACATTGGTATTATGCCAGGTGTTGCTATACCAATATCATGTTTGGAGGATGCCCATTAATGAGATATGGAAGAAAGACTGTTTGCAGTGTTTGAAGGCAAAAGGTCTTCCAGTGGTTGGTTGGTTACAGTCATTGTTACATGACTTGGAAAGATATGTTCTCTATCCTGAAAATCATCACTGGACAAATAGTTAAGTCAATACAATGTTTTTGTTTTAATTCACTTAAAACACAATACTTATTGCAGAATAATTATTTTAGTAGAAGAGATACAGGAAAAGATAATGCTTTACTCTAAATTTGAGAGAAAATAATTTATATTTTAGCAAGATATGAACAGAAGTAGACTTAAGTGTGAAATCCAGTATTACTGTCAAACTTGTGAAAGCTAAATTGTTTTGTAAAGGTAGAGCTTCAGTCTGAAGGATATTTTTACAATCTTTGTCCATGGAACAAAAATCATGTAATATCCTGAAAGTAATAGTGATACAGGTGAGAAAGGACTTTTGCTCGGACTGAGTAACTGATGATTTTAGAGTAGGTCAGCTTAAGGACCATGATAGATCTTTTTATTTTTTTTTTAAGTATGCTATTTTGCTTAGAATTTTTCTATCCTGAAATACCAGGCTTTTTCAAAAAACCATCATTTTCTTCTGACAGTGATTTCTCTTTTGGTTAATGCTTTCATCTTCTGTATCCTTAGTTTTAGTTAACATCTTATGGTAAAATGGTCTTCAGTAAGATAGAGGACTAATGCACTTTTTTGCTTTTCCTTTCTCCTAGCATGTTTCCAACAAGAGTCTTACATATTTTCTTTCCTAACAAATAGGAGACTTTCATAGTGTGGTGGGTTGACCCTGGCTGGAGGCCAGGTGCCACCAAAGCCACTCTGTCACTCCTGCTTCTCAACTGGACAGGAAAGATAAAATGTAATGAAAGGCTCCTGGGTTGAGATAAGGACAGGAAGAGATCGTTCACTAATTAACGTCATGGGCAAAACAGACTCTACTTAAAAAAACCCTCATCTAATTTATTACTAAGCAAAACAGAGTAGAGCAATGAGAAATAAAACCAAATCTCAAAACACCTCCCCCCACCCCTCCCTTCTTCCCAGGCCCAACTTCACTCCCCATTTCTCTCCCTCCTGCCCACCAGGGGCACAGAGGGACGGGGAATGGAGGTTGTGGTCAGTTCATCACACGGTGTCTCTGCCGCTCCTTCCTCCTCAGGGGGAGGACTCCTCACACTCTGACCCTGCTCCAGCTTGGGGTCCCTCCCACAGAAGACAGTCCTCCACCAACTTCTCCAATGTGAGTCCTTCCCATGGGCTGCAGTTCTTCACCAACTTCTCCAGCATGGGTCCCTCCCATAGGGTGCAGTCCTTTAGGAACAGACTGCTCCAGCATGGATCCCCCACGGGGCCACAGCTCCTGCCAGCAAACCTGCTCCGACATGGGCTCCTCGGTCCACAGGTGCTGTCAGGAGCTTACTCCAACGTGGGCTTTCCACACGGTCACAGCCTTCTTTGGGTGCCTCCACCTGCTCTGGCATGGGGTCCTCCATGGGCTGCAGGTGGAATCTCTGCTCCCCATCATCCTTCATGAGCTTCCGGGGGACAGCATGGTTCACCATGATCTTCTGCAGGGGCTGCAGGGGAATCTCTGCTCCAGCACCTGGAACACCTCCTCCCCCTCCTTCTTCACTGACCTTGGTGTCTGCAGAGTTTCTCATATCTTCTCACTCATCTCTCTGGCTGCAAAGCCTGCCACTTTTTTTTTCTTCTTTTTTTTTCCCCTTCTTAACTCTGTTATCCCAGAGACACTACCACCATGGCTGATGGGCTCGGCCTTGGCCAGCAGTGGGTCCTTCTTAGACCCGGTTGGCATTGGCTCTGTTGGACACAGGCAAAGTTTCTAGCGGCTTCTCATAGAAGAACCCCCCGCTGTTACCAAAACCTTGCCATGCAAACTCAATATACATGTTAATGTTATAGAATCTTTAACCTGCAGTTTTTTCAAGAGTAATGGAAGCTCTTAAACTCTTGTGTAATGAGCTTAGGAAGGGTCCTTGATGCTTCTCAACAAAAGGCAGGGGCAGATGTGGTCCAGCTCTCAGAATGGTATGGACCAGATGCTGCTTATAGACCATTTCAGGGCAGGAAGAAGGGGTAGAACTCAGTCATTCAGCCCTCTTTCAATGGAGCAGTGCAGATCCTTGCTTTGTCAAGTGTCTGGCTTGTTATCCATGCAAGATGCATTTTACTGCAGCAATGCAGGAAACATGGTGCTTTGAGTGGTGGATATATCCATGTGTGCATTACTTAGGTGCGCCTGTGCAAGAAGCCAAGTGCTTTTAGGAAATACTGAATTTTACTGCTTGTGTTCTCAACAGCACATTCTACTTTGTCAATGGCATTACCTGGCTCTTCTAGGTAATGCATGCCCTAGTAAGTTGGATATTTTTTTATACAAACTCTGAATATTCATTTAATGGATATCTCAAATTCTGTCAGGACTGACATAGAAATCTCTTCCCAGTAGGAAACACAATGTAAAAAGCACCTAAGTGTAATGCAGAAGATGACAACATGAATAAATAGTGTGTTCCTGAGACCAAACACAAAAAGGAAGTCCACCAAAAGTGGAAGCAAGAATAAGACTAGCTGGGAGGAATGTAGAGACACTGCCTGACTGCACGCAGTTTTAGAAAATACAAAACTCAGATGAATTTCCAACTAGTGAGGAATGTGAAGATCTGCAGAAATGGCTTTTGTAAGTACAGTGGGAGGAAAAGTAAAGCTAAAGGAAAATAAGGGACCACCACTCAGTAAGAGAGTATGGAAAAGGGTGAAGAACTGGGAATAGTACACCAGATAGTTGTACTGCCATTCAGAGGGATGTGGGCAGGCTGGAGAAATGGACAACAAGGAAATCTCCTGAAGTTTATCAGTGGAAAATGTCAAGTACTGCCCCTGGGGAAGGAGTAAAGCCTTGCACCCATCTGTGCTGGGGGCTGACAGGCTGGAAAGCAACTTTTTAGGAAAGGACGCTGGTGTCCTGGTGGACACTAGCTGACCATGAACAAGCAGTGCACCCTCATGGCAAAGAAGGCCAGCACTCTTGTGGGTTACATTAGGAAAGGCGCTGCCAGTAGTTTGAGGGAGATGATTCTTCCCCTCTTCTCAGACTTGGTGAGAGGCATCTGAAGTGTAAATACCTGATGGAAGCAGTGGTGCCCACTGATAGGACAGGAAGCAATGGGGACAAACTGAAATACAAAAAAACTCCATTTAAACTTGAGGAAACTTTTTCACTGTAAGAGTGATTAATCACTAGACCAGGTTGCCCAGAGAGTTTGTAAAGTCCTGCATCCTTGGAAATACTCAAAACCTGTCTGGACATAGCCCCAAGGCATGTTGTCTAGTTGACTTGCTTGAGCAGGGGGTTTCGACTAGAGATCCAAGCTCTACTCCAGAGGTTCACTTCCAAGTTCTAGAATTCTGTGGAGAGAGATGAAGTGGACAACTGGGCAATAAGAGTGGGTGAAAAACTGTCAGGTTCAAAGGATTATAATTAGTGGTAGAACCTTCAACTGGTTGCTGGTTACAAGTGGTGTCCCTTAGGGGTCTGTACTAGTACCAGTACTGTTTAGTGTGTTAGTAATGCCATAAATGGCATAATTATAATATGGGGTGCATTCTCTGCAGTTTTATTGATTATACCACATTGGGACATATGGATGATTTGCCTAAGGGCAGGGCTGCTGTACAGAGGGATTTGCACAGGGTAGAAAAGTGAGCTAAGAGGAATTACATGTAGTTCTAGAAAAGGAAATGCATAGTCTTGCATCTGGGATGGAATAGCTCCATGCAACAGTCCAGGCTGGGAACCAATTGGCTAGAAAGCAGCTTTGTGGAAAAAGGCCTGGGTGTTCTGGTGGACAAGTTGAACAGAAGAGACAAAAGTGCCCCTGTGGAAAGGAACACCAACTGCATTGTAGGCTACGTTAGTGTAACTATGACAGGTCCAGGGCAGTAGTCCTTCACCTCTATTTGGTTGTGATAGGATTGCAGCTGGAGTGCTGTGTCCAGTTCTGTGCTTCCCAGTATGGGAAAGACATGGACGTATGTCATGGCTCTGGCTAGGCTAGAGTTAAATGTCCCAGGGAGCCAGGCCAGGTGAGCCAGGCTGGCCAGGGACTACTCCATACCATGTGCCGCCATGCTCACCACAAAGGGGGCTGGTCGGGGACGGGCAGGTTCGGCGGGGCTCCGGGGCGGGCTGAGGGTCCGGTCGGTCGTTGGATTGGTGAATTGCTTTCTGTTATCACTCATTGCGTATATTTGTTATCAGTACTGTTGTGGATTGTTTCCCTCTCCCTTGCTGTCCCAGTAACCTTACCGCAACCCACGGTTGCCTTTGTTTGTCCGTTCTCCTCCCCACCCCACCGGGGGAGGGGTGAGCGAGCAGCCACCTGGTGCTTGGCTGGGCCTAAACCACGTCAACATACTAGAACAAGTCCCACAGAGGGCCACCAAGCTGGTTAGGGGCTGGAGCGTATGATGTGCAAGATAAGAGAACTCTGTTTGTTCATCTTTAATGAAAAAAGGCTAAGAGCAAACCTTATTACTGCCTGTAGCTGCCTAGGATGGCCTGGGAAGATGGAGCCATTCTTTCTTCAGAGGTGTCCAGTGGAAGGATGGTGGTCAATAGGCATAAGTGTCATTCCAGACAATTCTGACTTGCTGTGTGGGAGGGAAGGGGGGAATTTGCCATTGGAGTGATAAAACCCTGAAACAGGTAACAAAGAGAGGATATGGGATGTCAGTCCTTGGAGATGTTCAAAACTTAAGTGCCCTGAACAGCCTTCTCTATCTAGAGGTGCTTTGGGCAGAAGGTTGCACTAGATCTGGAGGGCTCTTCCAGCATACGTAAGTCTATGTTTACACAAACATAAGTGGGAGAGACTTTAAACTTAGGAACAGTAAAACTGTAGAAGTAGAATAAAATATTTTAGCTTTAGCTAGGGGTGAAAACCATGTCACTCAGTCAGTTATTTTTCCCCTTTAAGAAACAGCTTTGGGAATAAGTCAATAGAGTTGCGTGCCTAGATTTTGCTATACATGAATAACTGTGCTATGCTGGAGATTTACCTTCCAAAGAGTTGTGTGGAAGACCATCATGAGCAGTGTTGAACATAGGCAGCTAGGTCAAGTGCTTAAGAATATACTGTGTGGGAGCAGTACCCTACCTCTGCTTGTCTGGACAGTGGAATTTAATGCTGCTTTAATTGACAAACTTATGGATATTCTGTTCTATGCTAGTTTGTATTAGTGAGCTGGTACTACCAGTAAATACACCTGTTTCAGAGAAGATGGAAAGAAGTGGTCCTTAGTACATTCTCCATGCAAAAATGGCAAAGATATTTGTATGACAAACAATGTCTTATGACTGGAGATGGGGAAGAAAGTGTCATGTATTTCTGTACTTAATTGATTGCAGCATAGTATTTTATCATCCTTTCCATATAAATATTAACGCATCTTGGGTATTTGATTAGAGGGGTGAAAGGGTTGGTTACTGTAACGTCAAGGTCAGGGCTTTGTCTGTTTCACTTTTACAATATGCTCTCTCTCCAGCTCATCCATCAGACTATCATGATAGGTGACTGGATGTGCTCACTGATACTTTTACTTTTTTGTAATCATGAAGTTCCATGGAATTCTTCTTCTGTGATATCCTTGTAGGAGATAATTTCTCAATAATTCATGAGCATTTTTTTTCAACAGTGTTATAACTTTTGGTACTGAACAAATTCTTACTTGAAAAAACTTCTTTCCTTCTCTTTCTGAAATTAAAACCACTACATTAACATTGAAATAATGAGCAAAGACAAAGTTATACTTCCAGAGAGAAGTAGGAGGGTCTGAACAAATATCAATTATTCCTGGAGCAAATGCTGGTGTATGTAATTGCTTTCCAGTCAAGAAAGTAAGGATGTTGTTTCCAAATGGAATTTACTTCATGGAAATTTCACTTATGCCTGTCTACCTATATGTACATGCACTTATCCTTGGAAGCAAATTATGGCAGCTCTTTTTTATCAAAACACAGATGTTTTAGTCTTCATAGCTGAGGTGGGGTAAAAGTATACAGAAGAAGTGATAAGCTGAATGAATGTCTGTTGGGATGCCTTTCTCTGTGTTTATGAGGTCTGAGGCTTGGCTCTTGATATTCTTGGTTAATATGAGGGAGGAACGTGTTATCAGGAAACTACATAACCGTATGTCCTCAGTGTACCCACTTCCTGTGAGTATTCCTATCTACCATATTTTCCTGACATGATTCTTAAAATAGTGAGAAGGCAGGTTGGTATACTGACAGGCTGAGTTCAGTTCTGTTCTTAATCTTAAATATTACATTTCTTCCCTTCACACATATGGTAAAGTGGTAAAACCCCTGTTTAATGTAACTGCTTTCCCCAGTCAGTCTCCTGTATGCTCCTCTTGCAGGGTCAGAATATCTTAACTGAGCAAGCTTAGCAATCGCAGCATGAGAAAGCTGTAGAATATGATATGTTTTTTTTTTCTAGATAGCAAGCAAAAGAATAGTTAGAATTGTAAGGAAAACAGAGAAAAACGTGTGGGGAAAATCTTTTGCAATTTTAACTTTGAATGAGAAAACAATTGACAGTCATTCCTACTGTTTTATTTCATTATGGTAACAGAAGTAATGAATTTATTTACACCAAATACTGCTTTGGATTGCATAAAAAAAGATGGGCTGCTTTTCTTCTATATAAAAGTCAGTAAAAATATCACCAGCTTCATTTTCAAAACTTCATAGTTGACAAGATACTTAAATAGAAGCAGTTATCATGTGCTTTTTTTCTTATGCACTAGATTCTTAGTTACAAAGTGAAAACAGATCACAAAGGCAGCTTTTTGATGGATTTGAGACAACTTAAGGAAAATATTAAAGTAGATTCTAAGTAAAGGTTGTCAACTATCTTAAAAATATGGCTTGCAGATGAATCTTTTTCCTCGAGTCTTGCATAAGAATTTTACCATCTTCTTATTTCTTTATAAGGATGCAAAATAAGCTATTTTCACTTTTTAAAAAATATGGCTTGCAGATGACACTCCACCTCCTTTCTGAATTTTGCATAAGTATTTTTATTGTTTATTTTAATAAAGAGGCAACCTTTGCAGTAGTACAAAAAAACAAATTAATGCAACCCATATGCCTTAATTTATTTGAAAATTGAGCAGTGACAGCAAAACAAAACACTTATTGTTGTTATTAGTCAAAATAATGACAGAAGTGTCAGAATGTTTCTGCGCTTATTTTGAAAATATTTATGTATATTCCAAACACACACCAAAATCTTGGTCTTGTTGACTTCTTTCATCATCCCAACACATATTTCACTTTAGTGCACCAACTTGAGCCTCTTCGTTAACCTTCTCCTCATCTGAACCTGAGGTAGAAAAGAATGTTTCTGTAAGCACTGCATACCTTTTCTTTACATTTTGGGCATCCCATGCTGAGGTGTACTAACAGTAGCCAAATAAGATTGTCCTTGTGAAATCTCTCAGCTAGTTCTAGTTAATTTCTTGTTGTAGACTAGCTGGTCTTTGTAATTAATTTATTCTAGAGAAGCTAAAAAGCAGCTCCAGTAAATAGTGAATCTGCTTAGTATGGTGGATCAGTATTAAACTGTCTCAATATGCTTAATCAGCTGTTCTTTTTGAGAGTCTTTCTTCTGAAGAAATTTCCCAACAGAAATTAGGTCTTTTGGTCTTGACAGCTGTAAAAGAAATTATTCTTGAATAATTCAGTAAAGGTTTTATTTTTATTTCTTCTAATTGACGGGTTGGGGGAGGGAACAGAAATTGGAGACTTACTGTAGATATCTTTATAGTCACTTGGAAACTAATTAATTCAGAATGGTGACTGCAGCTGCTATGACTCCTTATTCTAGCTGATACTTTTGTATGTAAAATCTTATTTCCCCCATGGTTGCCTCCTGCTTACAAAAATATATATATAAAGTCTGTTCTGGGAATTTAATACTAATGTAAATATGACTTCAGTGCTGGACAGACTTATTGGCAGTTTTATTAAAGAATGGATTTAGTGAACACATGGATGAATAAGATGAGGCAGAATAATTGTACCATTAGGAGATGAAAGTCATGCCTTGGAAAACAGTGGGAGTTCTTTGAAGGAATGAATACATACAGTGGATGTTGCTCATTGAGTCTGTATATTGTTTTAAATTTCCAAAAAAGCCATTGTCCGGCTTTTACCAAAACCTCTGGTCGTTATTTGTGGTGATTTTTGTTTGTTTGAGGGTTTTTTTTGTTTGTTTGTTTTTTAAAAAAAGGCTGTTCATGGATGTGCATTTTCTTCTTTAATTAAAGTTAAACATAGTAAGCGGAAGAGGGGAATAAATGGTTAGCTTTTGTAGTGTTGGAAAGCTAACAGTGGACAGTGGAGTTCTGTGGGGATCAGTGCTGGAAATGATTCAGAAATAGAGAATGAATGACAGAGCTTGATGATCCAAAATTTCAGGATAGTGAAGATGCTAAGACACTGAGGAATAATATTACAAAACGGACTAACTGGGCAATAAAATGATTAAAGAAATTCAGTAGTGATAAATGCAAAGTAATGCATGTTGTAGTGGTGAGAATTACATTTCCAATGGTTCATTTTCATGGGGTTGAAATTGGCTGTTACCAGTGGGGTAGTGGATATGGGAGTTACCATAGATAACTGTGTGAAAGTGACATGTCACTATTCTGTGTCTTCAGATAGAAGACAATCTGTTCCTATTTAAATGAACTGTTTTACCATATACTGCATAAATCATCCTAGTGTATTTAAAAAAAAAAAACAACAAAAAACAACAAAAAAAACTAGTAAAAGTATAAAGAAAAGTGTTAGGATGATCAGAGAGAGATATGGCATAACATCTACAGACAGTATAACAAAATTGGAATAGGATTTCCTGGAATATAAGGTGAACTACTGATATGGGAGGTTTACACAATTCATATATTTATCCTGGATAGTTCTTTTACACTTTGTATACCAGTATTTTGCTCAGAAGCTTTTAGAAGCTGATTTGAAAATCTGCAGGTACTGAAAAGAAATGGTATTTTTCATGATTTGTTGCCAGATCTTTTCTTTCCACCTTTACCCCTCACCTTAAGCAAATGAGATGGCAGGTTTATCTTGTGCAAGTTTCAAGATCTCTTGGGAAAGGACAAAAAGTAACTTATTTTCTTCCTCATGGTGCCTTAAGAAAAGACTGGAGGAGGAGTACTTTTCCTGGAGATAATGCATACTGGAAAATGAATGAAAAAAGCAAATTCCGTCTTTCTCCATTGTGTCTAATCTTTGAACTCTTCTTCTTTTAAGCCCTCTGGAAGCAGACAAAGGGGCTGTGTAATATGGCTCTGTGTATTCAAACTCTGCTACCTCTTTCTGCATCTTTCTGGGTTCTTCTATCTTCATTATTCCTTTCTGTTTCCATATCTGTTTCAAACCAACATCTAGTACGTGAGGAGTATTAGCTGGATTGCACCCATTTGTCAGTCACTGTCCTCATTGGGAACGCTGAGAATACAGCACATCGTTCTCCTGGCTGCTTTGGTGGCAGTCTTGCTGGCTCAAGCTCCTGCTGGGCGAAGAGGCTGAACTGAGAAAGTTGTGCATAGCGTCCCCTTCTGGCAAGTAACGCTGTTTTTCTTTAAATTTTACAAAAACAATTCATCTGGCAACCAGCAATACTGGCAACAGTTGTGAATACCGGGGATAGTAATTCAAAACCAAAGATAGTTCCAGCCAACGCAGGACTGCTTGGAAATATGTTAACCCTGAAATTGCATGTGGTTGTTATTTTAATATTAGAAAAGCAGCGTGGAACAAATTGCCAGGACAGAGTGAAATTACAGATTGTACCAGTCCAAGTGAACACTGACATTCAGAAATAAGAGATGTTTGAAGCAAAAGAATATTCAAATAATGATAATTTTGGCATCATCAAGCTTGCTGTAGTGAATAATCCAGGGAGCTTGTTTTTTTTCTTTTTTTGTAACTTTTCTTTTGAATGCTTCTAATTGTAGTTTACTTTCTTAATACCTTCTACTTCTGAAATTGTCACAAGATTACAGACTTGCTAATTTATTTTTTTTATCCTATGGTAAATACAGTGACTTGCTCCCTGAACATGGCTACTGAATCAGATGGGAACCTCCAAAATTAAACAATTCATTTAATCTAATTGACTAAATAAAATGCCAAGTTCACAGTGTTCATCTCAGTAGACTGATGTAATTGCTGGCATTTGACTTGCATACCTCTTGAAATATTAAATTAGTTTATAAACGTGGCAGAAAAGAGCAGCCTATACTTGCCAAATAAAGTTTGGGTATTTTACAACAGCTCAAGCTAGCCATGTTAACTCTTGTCTTAGGGAGTTGTTTTTTCATTTTGTTTTGTTACTAAACTGCATGAATAAGTAGTCTTTGCTTCAGCTGTGTGCTTTGCTTTTAAGTGAGCTTGTACAGCATAGCAGAATAAGGTTATTTAGCTAGAGCAAGGTAACCATTTGGACAGAACTATGTTTATAGGAATATTGTGAAGTTTTGGTTGTTAAGTATTTTAATAACTGTAATTTTCCAGAGAAAATAAAAACAGAAAACTATAAAATTTTGTAGTGTGAAACTTAGTAGATGAAAACTCACAGATTGACATTGAATTTCACTTGGATCTAAACTGAGACAGCAGTACTGTAGACATTTAGTAATGTTTAAAATTGGTGCCAGCAAAAACCTGACACCAGTGTAGTTTACAAAAAGAACAATTGCTAGACAAGTTCCACTTGAAATACTTTCTTTCATTCCCAATGATTAACTGTAATTTTGGCGTGCTTTGTTTTCTAACAGGTTAATAATAGTTAATTCCCATAAAAATCAAATGCTGTATATTCATCTAAAGTGAGACAGTTGTACAGCTTTCGATTTTTTGGGGAAATTCTATTTTGATAATTTCCTCTAGTGACTTCTTTGGTTTTGTTATTTTAAAATGAGAATTAAGTTTTGCAATTTTTTTCTTAATCTATTCTGTAGTATTCCTGCCCAAGTTGTTATTAAACCAACAAGGCTAAAAATTAAGGAAGATTTTTATTTATTTATTTTGAGAAGTCATATATTAAAATAAAAGGCAAGTTAAAACATTACATTCTATAAAGCTTTTTAAAATAAGGCAATCAATGAAACATACAAAGTCATTAAAAATACATGAAATTTTCTTTAGCATATACTTCAGGAAAATTAGCAACTGTAGAACTCTTTTTATGTTTTTCTTCCTCTTTGTAATACAGAATCTAGATATTCGATAAGTGAAAAAAACCTATAATTACTGTAGGACATAATAATAAACTTAAACCCTAATGACACAGGGGAATGTATTTAAATTATAATTCACTTAATTTGTCTGCAATTAGAGAGAAAATGTCTTCATTTCTACAGGCTAAAATCTCTGGTTTCAGTATGTGATGATATAGAATCAAGTCATCCAGTCAGGTTGCCGGGAAAAGCTTTGTTGGCTAGACTGGTGGAACAAAAAAAGATCTATGGAGTCTTTTTTTTTTTTGTTGTGGTTTTGCTGTCCTGTAGTTGTCTGTTCTTTATGACACAGGTATTTACTGTAAAACTTGACTTCTATGAAAAGCTAAATCTGTACATCCACATACTTTTATCCCACTTACTACAATGACTGTAAGTTTAGCAGAAGTTTAACTTCTTGGAAGTCATTTATTAGAAGATGTCATTCCTGAAAATGTACATACTTCTGAAATAGTATTTATTCAAACAATATTAGTAGATTTTTGTAAGACTGATAGCATGAAAATAATGTAATAGTAAGAGGTTCCTACAACATGCAGAGCATTGCTAATTGGAAAGACATTCCTACCTCCATTGTAATGTGACATGTATTCTGTTTTCTAAGTGAAAATGACGTAATATGCTGATTTGTCTTGTTTATATTAATTTTCAGTGCACTTATGCCTCAAAATGCAGTCTTTACTTTGTCAGTATATTACATTGTACTAAACGAGAAGATAGGAAATCCATTTTCCCAAACACATTCACCCACAGTGGTTAATTATTATCTTTTATGGTCTCTGTTAGCACCCAGTAGAGTACTATGTATTTTTAATAAGCTTTGTATGTTTGCACCACTTACATCTTATAATTTAAAAAGCAAGGATTTATGCCAGTGAGGTGCCAGCGAGTCACCAAAGAAATCAAGACAGTAGCTCCCAAATAGACTCCCTCGCTTTCTTTGTCTGAAAGGTGCAGGCGGTGGCATGTTATGCACAAACATTGAAAATCCTGAGTGTCATCTTGCTAGGAAGAATGGTGAGTCAGCCTGAGCAAGGCAGAGATATCTTTAACCTTAGTCTGAGCATATCTTGTCTTTCATTTCTTTACCTAGGCATTTTATATATGTTTCTGTCTGCTTTGAGTACTACAAATAAGTGCTTTTAATGACATTTTATTTAAATCTAGCATGAGTGTGGCTTGGGAGGCACAGCAAGGCCCTTCTCTGTGTAGTACGGGGGATTCTGTAAACCGAGGGAGCTGAAGTGCTGAAGCTTCCCAGCATGTCATCTGCCTTGAGCCCCAAGTGTGTTTCACAGAGGAACCCTAAGAATTAATCCACATTTCAGCTGCATGGGCCGGCAGGTGAGCTGACACTTCCAGGAGTGGTGGTTGCAGGCTTTTTCCAAATGACCATTAAAACAAAAAAGTCGTGAAAGCTTTTAGTACGGAGATATCTAGATATTTACTTGACTCACGAAGGCCAATAATATTTACTTGACTCACGAAAGCCAATAATGTTCTGAACAAGTGGCTTGGGAGTCTATATACCTTCTTCATTTTCTGGGCATCAGTCAAATTCAAACCTGTGACAGGGATGGCACCATCCTAGACTCCCTGTGAATCAATCTACCTCTAATGAGACTGTTAGTGGCCCTCACTGGCCTCACCTGTGGATTGAAAACCTCAGTCCTCAGTAGTAATTTGAAACTCTTGGTAACTGTGGCATAACACTCAAGTCCATGGATGTGAAGCATTGTGTAAAGGTCTGTTTGCAGTCTGCTGCAACAGGAGGCAATGGCAGGTCTTTTAGTATTGAAATGCTGGATCGAATTCCTGATGAAAAAAATCTGTTTTACTTGCCACGCTTTCAGATTCTGCTGTGTTTTTAGCAGAAATATAGGAATGCAAAGACTGGAGATTTCTTGGGGCTGTTGGCAACAGAATTTTTAGTGTCAAAGTAGTGCTACTATATCCAGTTAAATTAATGTGTCAGCTTATTTTTTTTTTAATTAGGAATGAAATACTTTAATGATTTTCCAATCTATTTCATAGCATCAAGTAGAATAAATGGTATAGTTGCATCATTTGGGTGTTCTCATGTTGTCATTCAGCCAGAGAAGATAAATGGGTTTTCAGGATTACTTGTCACAGTCAACAAAGCAGGAAATCATTAAAACAAAAGTCTGAGTCTTTGGGTGTCAAAAGCTTTACTGTAGAAGGTGCAGTCACAAACAAGTAGCAAATACAGTGTTCTGTGTTTACTTAACGTCAGGTTACAGTTAGGGAAATTTGAGACAAATTGGTAGACCTGTCTGGAAGGATTTTATGTAATTTAAAGGTGATGGATAAAGATGAGAATGACCTGGATTGCCTGGATACCATTGAGGAAAAAAGTAAAGCCAAATGCAAGATTAAATTTCCAGGAGTAAGGAAGGCTTGGGCTTTTTGTCTAGAATGAGAGTTCTCTCCTTCTGTAGGATATTACCAAGACAGATGCTGCATCCCGTGTTATTCCGGTTTTAAAAATTGTAGTTAAAAGAGCAAATACAGTAAAGCCTTACAGAGCTTACATATGGACCAATTTTCGTTCTGTGGTACATGAAGTTAAGGAATTTAATTACTCAAAAGGGGGCTTGAGAAGTGATTTGGTAATACTTTGTAAGCACTGGCAGGAATGCAGCCAGCTACTCGAAAGTGCTTAATTTTGTCTGTTGGTAAAATCATGTAGTGATTTTATTATAAAGCAAATATCTCAGTGTAACAGTGATCTGTTTAATAAACTTATTAGTAAGCATAAGCCACACTTAACTAGACAATATCAGACTTTTACTTACCAGTTCAAATTTTCTGTCCTGTTGTTCTGTTTATTAATTTCATCCAAATTCCCCTCCTGGCAATACTATTCATCTTTACTTCACATCTGGTAAAATTGGGGCTTGCGGGGGGAGATATGACTTAGGGGGTGGATTTTATTTTATTTTTTACATAGGCAGAGTGCCACTTAGTTTGTTATGGTGGTCCATATGAGTCTCCAATAAGACTTAGGTCTGTAGAAATTCTCGTGTGTGTACATATACATATATACACACACACATATATATATATATTTGGGTCACAGGTACTGAGAAACAATTTGGATTTGTAAACTGTCAAGGGAAAAAGTGTCCTTTTTTCTTCATAAACAGTTTGGTATAACCAATTAGCTGCATTTCTTGAAAACAGGCCTTCATAACTGGAATGAACTTGTACTCTTATCATGGATTTAGCTTCTTTTTGAAAAATGTATAAACTTTCAGGTGAGCCGTGGCTGATTTATTTCACTACTTTAAAAATACCCTGCATGTAAGTGCATGATACCATTTTTGTGTACTTTCACAATTAGTTATTTTTTGTGTACTTTCACTTAGTATTTACACTAAGAGTCAAAGACTACTTTTGCTCTGAAGGACTAAAATACTGAACTTTTACAGACTCAGGGAAACAATTGGTTATGACAGGAAGGCATGCAGTTACTAAATTATAGAAAGAAGAATCTGAAATGAAGTTGTTTTTTTTTCCTATCCCCCTTTCCTCACTAAGGAACCTAGAAAAATTGACAGGAAACAGCAAAATGAGACTGAATGCTGTGGAAAAATGTAAGAAACTTTGTGAGAAAGTAGTCTCAAACACCTCTTCAAGGATAAAAATTATGGTAATATTTTAAGAAATGTAAGTGCAGTAATGGGTAACAAACTACAGTTGAGATTTCACCAGAAATATTTCATTTTTGGTATGGGTATTCTGTTACCTACTTATATACTACTGATTTGATTACTTATTTTTTATAGAAAATCCTCCATTTTAAGACAAAAATCATCTTACACAGATGGTATATATAGAGTGATTTAATAAGGAAAGGCTTTTCACATGTACAGCTAAGAAAATACGAAAAAATAATGTGGAAAATGAATTAATTGTATGATAAAGGTAAAAGGAAAATACTAGTCAAAATAAAATTGAAATTGGGTAGGTTTTAATAGTGTGAGGACTCCTAAATTACTTCCACAGGCCACTGCTGGCAGACTTTTTTCCCTGAGTCATCTAAAACTGCCTTAGACAGCATAGCTGGGGATACATTTTTATGTGTATAATCTTGCATTTCTGAGATACGTCAAAGCCTCATCTGACAGGGGTTTTTTGTTTTTCCTGTCTTCCAAAGGCTATTCAATAAATTACATTTCCATGCCCGTTAAGTTAGAAACTGTATGTTCCTCGGTGTCACTTGGAAAACGTATTGTCTGAGCAACCATGATCAACGTTAACATGAAATTTTATTTTCAAATGCCATTTATGCTTGACATACTTCTGTTCAATATAGTCTTGCCTTTCTGTGTAAGATAGTTATGGTTTATTTAAGTAAGCTAATAGTTTAAAAAAACCAAAAAACCCAAACTTAGCTCTTCTAAGTTTCTGTAAGTAGTGGGGCAAGCTTTCTGCCTCTGGTGCTGGGACTCGCTTCAGGAGAGCTATGTGGCTGCCCCACAGCTACCCTGCTGCGTGCCGCTACATCCCTTCCTGGGCCCCAGTGCTCCCTTCTCCCAGTCTGGGCCAGCCTTTGCCCACTTGCAGTTCCTTTTTCCCAGAATTTGATATTTCAGTGTGACTTCATAGGTGGTCCGGATTTTGTGTGCTATTTCCAGTATGATTACCTCAGTACCATCAGCCTTACAAGATGTTCCCCCCCGGCCCCAACCTCAAAAGCTGCCCTGTACTCCTCTTCAGCTTTCCATGGAGCTTGTCTGCTTTTCACGTAACTCTCCCTTAATGATCTGTAAAATCCAGCCGCTCTGTCAGCTTCTCGCATTATCTGTCGCATCCAGCAGTTTTCTTATGTCATGTCCAGTAGTTTTTCACATCCTGTTTATTCAGCTTAATCTCAGGCCAAGGCCTAGTCATCCGCCTGCAGCTATGACAAGGTCCAACTGGCTGACAGGCCGGTTTGCCTGACGTCCCCCCGCCGGAGCGCAGAGCAGCTGCTCGAGCGGCAAACGCCTGGAGGAGACTCAGTTCCCCACACCATGGCAATTGTTGAAAAATTGTGCAAATCCCAGCTCCAACGGTCAGGCTGATCCTGCTGTCACTGCTCTGTTGCCTTCACCGCCACCTTCCAGTCTCATCTTGGTTGCTCCTGTGGCAGTTGTTGGCTGCCAGGTACCATGACAAAGAGAGGGAGCTACACCATTGTGCTTTGTGTTGTGTACATTGACCTGCAGAGTCTTCCCTTGCTCACACCCCTGACCCTTAAATGGTTTCATGACAGAAGTTGAGATAAGGGTGCAGTCCATAACTAAAAGAAAATGATCTGTCCCCTTGTTGCTCACTACCCATTATCCATCAGTGTGCCAGCGTTTGCCGGCTAGGACACTGGTGCCATGAGTGCTGGCAGTGTGTCTGAAAGTCAGTAGCTCTTGTAGTTGTAGTCTCTTTCCCACAAGAGAAAACATGGTTAGCATTGCAGGGGAGAAGGGTCTGTTGATCCTCACAGTTGTTTTTCATCATCCCTCAAGAGGCAGTCAGTACTTCAATAGCTCATTTTTAAGGCTTTTTTTTTTTTTTTTTTTTTCTCTCTTTCAGGTATCTGGGGGTTGTTTAAAATGTCAGATGATTTTCAAGGAGAGGAGGAGAGTGTATGTGTTGATTGGTAGGCAGATTTTGTCGGTATTTACCTAATCTGGGATTATTGTGGACTGGATACTTCATAAAGTTGCATACTTACCTGGTTCTCTTACTACCTTTTGTATTCCCTTTTCGCTTAGAACATAACAGCTCATTAATCCTGGAAACTTACTGGCACAGCATGTTATGATACTGAGTATTAACATGATTTCAGAAAGCAGCTATAATCTGTCAGGGCATGTGGAAGGTGGTGAGAGCATTCTTCATTACAAGTATCCATTTGTGGGCCTTTTCAATGCTAAGGGGATACAAGTGAAGGGGGAAGGGGTGAACAAAAACATGGAGAGGAACAGAGCTGGTGGACAAGGGATAACAGAGACAGTGACAAAGACAAAAAGTTTCCAGTCGCTAAGTAACAGGTCATTAAGAAACTACTGGTATTGCTTTGGGGAAGGCCAGCCTGGATTTTGTGACTGGCACGAAGGAGAAGCAAGATGAACATGAGGATTTTGGGATGTGGGGGGACTTGTGGACTATGTGAAACTTACTGAACAATGGTTAGGGGCCATAGGTAGGAGCGAGTATCAGAGGAGCCATAGGTAGGAGCGAGTATCAAAGGGGCCAGTCCTAACCAGTGCCAGTCAGTGCACTTCTCTGACCTAGCCGTGTGTCTGATCGCCACAGTCTGTCATCTTTTTGTAAATCTTTTCTTAACTCTCCTTGTAATCTCACTCTTTATCCTGCGTGTGTGACCACTGTAAAGAGTAGGTGCCAGGTCTTGGGAGAACCATCATGAGTGGATATGGGGCCAGCAACTGCAGGCAGACCAGGGGTGTAGGTGCCCCAAGCCTGTGGTGTCAGCAGCAGGAGTGGATGTGGGTCTGGGCTCCAGCCACAGGAGCAGGAGCAGGACATGTCCTAGCTGGGAGCGCGGGAACAGTGTGTGTCCTGGGCACAGCACAGCACACTGGAGTGAGGGAAGCAGTGAGGCTCTTGGCACAGCATCTGGACTGGCACCGCAGGTCACAACTCATGTGCCTGGTGCTTGCTGCCAACTGGGGCAGGCAGAGTGTCTATATTTTCACCTTACCTGGTGGTGTGGGTTGACCCCACTTGTGTGTCTCTTTCGTGTGTGTAATTCACTAGCAAACTTCAAGTTGGACTAGCAGTGAGTGGGAGGTGCTGGGTCTGGGCAGGGGTGTCAGGTGCATAGAGGGCCCGTGCTGGTGTTCAGGAGGGACCTGTGAGACAAGAATAAATTGTAAGACAAGAGTGTGAGTGCATGCATCTGCCTGCTAGTGACTTGCTGCCAGTCAGCAAGTAGGAGGCCCATGAGATGGACCAAGGCAGAGGGATATTAAATGGACAGAAGGACATGCTGTGCTGGTATTTGAGGGATCCATGAATGTGCATGTACTCGTGAACCTAGAGGGTGTGGGAGGGGGCATATTCTCAATAGTGAGCTTCAGTCCTGACCAGACAAAAAGGAGGAAGAGGTCTTGGCTGAACTTAAGAGGTCTTGGCTGAACTTAAGTTCATGTGAGTCCTCGGAGTGTTATATGTGGGTCCTGTCAAAGGCAGTACCTTGTCTGGCAGCTAGCTGCTGATCTTCACTACTGGTCGAATTGGCTGAACAGAAAGCAACTGCCACATCTATGGACCTGGAATGGAGACCTCCAGGTCTCTGGATGCACCAAGCTGGGCTCTAGCAGTAGGGCAAGAGAAATCCCTGGACTGGTCCCAGAGATGCTGGAGGTGGCAGCCGCTTACAACATCCCTTAATATAAATGGTGAAAAAAGTTTTCATAATAGATATACAACACAAATATTGTGACTCAGGTGTTCTTGAGCTACCTGCATCTCAAAGTTGAAAAAAGTGTGCTGAGAAAAATATCACTATATCCTTTTTGTGTTTTCCTGCCTGCTGCTGATGGTTAAGAGAGACATAAGAAAGGTCTGTTTATTCCAATAACTTGACTTAGGTGGCTGCTTTTACAGAAGCAGGGTGCTATTGAAGACCGTGTAAGTAAAAAATGCTTGGTTTGCCTTAAATCTAAAAGAAGTGAAGGAGATGCTTTATAAATTTGGGGTTTTAAGTCTTAACAGGAGGTGGTTCTTAGCCTCATTATGCATAGTAAGCATTTCAGTGAAGCTCCATTCATAACTTGATGTTCCAAACTTTAATTCTTTCTCCAGTATTATCCATGATTCTGCAATGTTAAGGGGATTCTGCAATATTGTCATATAAAAATTAAAACTTTAACATTCTAGTGTAGGGGTTGCTGAAGTTTACCTGCCTCCCCTCTGAACAAGATTGCTGTGTTTAAATCCTAAAGAGATGGGAAATAGGCAGTTTTATTTGGGATGAAGATAATATGATTTTTTTTTTTTTTAATAAAGCAAAAGCTTGGTTTAATGAATAGTATTGGCTTCCAGAGCTTCACTCATAGCCCCCAACCAACTATGTGACACTAAGCATGTCGCTTAACCACCATATCCTACTTTTACCATCTGTGAAATGCTTTGGAAAGTCATGGAAAACTGAATCATAGGTCTTTTCCATCTCTAGATTCTATTAGGTCATCCAACTGTCCATCTGCCAGTAGAAGATTGTTTCCTACATCTACGAGTGTTTTTCCAGTCTGGATTCTGTCCTCCAAGTGATTGGGCTTCCACCAGTACCTTTGAGAGATGATTTTGCAGACTTCTAGACCTCATTGTCAGGAAGCTTTTCTGACATTCACAAAAAGAGATTAATTTTTTGTTTTTGTTAATTTAATTTTGTTCTGTTACTTTATTACCATTATAATATGTTTGCTTAAAGTTTTAAGACATATGCAATTTTCACAATACTGTAAAGATCTAGGTGAGATGCATACTCTCTGTAAGGTATCTAATGTGTAGAAGGAAGAACAACATAAGTTTTTGAAATGCAAGGTATGGCCTTCTGTAAGAAAATAAGCTACTTGGTTCTTGAAATTACATCTAAGTAAGTGTGCAGACTGCTCCAGATTTAGGACAAAAACAGGATAAAATATGGAAACTTAACAATGGAGCAGGAAGTTAAATGAAAGTGTTGGAATACTTATCAAGGATGATTAAGTAGGGAAAAAGAGAGAAAGGAACAAGTATAATATAGTTATTGGACATGAAAGTAGTTCCTTATTTTATAATACATTTTTTGTAGGCACTTGTAAATTATCATGTCTCATGTAATTTGATTTGTATTTGAATCTTTGCTGATACATTAATTATTCTGACCCAATAGTCATTGTAGTTGCTTTTAAGGTTTTTCGGTTAGTGTCTTTCTTGTCCTAATCTGAGCACAATATTAACTATAGGTGCAGTCCAACCACCTGGATATGTCTCATTTTCTCAAACTGCACTAATTTTCATGGGTACTTCTAATTTAGGGTTTATTCTCTATTGACCACTAGTGTTGCAAAATTCCTGTATTTTATATTCAAGTAATCTGCTTTCCTGGACCTTTAGAAATTCAGCAAATGGATAATTTTCTTCAGGTGTTGAATCCACCAGCATTGTGATACAGGCTAGATCAGGATGAAAGCTATCAGAATATCTAGGTTTCCTTGTACAAAGAACTTTCAGAACTATGAATGTGGAAGTTATTTGAGCTCTGCATAACAGTAGTTAAACTGCTTTTAAAATGGCCATCTGGCAAACAACTGGTATGTAACATGATTTATTTGACACAATGCCTAGGAGGAAAAAAAACAATATTCAGTGCATTCAGTTGATAAGGTTAATAGGGCATTTTGTAATACAACATATGTAAAGTATGTATTTTAAAATTAAAAGAAATCTGTCAGGGGGGGCATGTTTATTAAAATATTAAATTTTTAACAAAATCCACTTGTCCAGTATTTTCATTCCTCTATTTCGGCTGCCAATGGAAATGCTTAAGTCCAGGAATGAAAAGTGGAGTCAGTCTCTTCAGAAAAGAGAATTTTTTTTTCTTCCCAACTTCATTTTCATTGTCTTCAACTTACATATTCACAAACTTTTATTAAGTTCTGATGTAACATGAGAGTCAAGATAAGTGGGGCATCTCAAACCTTCTAAAGTTTATTTGTAGCATTTAATCATTTCTGTAAACAAAATCACTTTTCCTTTCTGCCTGCTTTGCTGTTGAAAATCTATATTGCCCTCCATAGTAGTAGATACAGTCAGAGTAGGTGTAAGTAACGTTTTGGAAGTCAGTAAATATAGTGTTTACACACACAAAAAATCTCTATGTAACAAGCAGATTTTCTTCCTTTCAGAAATCAGTAGGAGATGCCATGAAGTTAGAATGTTTATGAGGAAGGTGAACCTTAAAAAGATTTCATAAAGAAGAATAAATATATCTTTCGTCCACAGGAAATAAAGCCAGATGAAGTTACCAGACTTGCTCTTAGGACAGAAGTTAATTTTGAAAGCGTCTGCAGAAAGGTAAGTCTTGTTTTTTGTTTTCTTTCCCCTGCTTCTGTGGGTGTGAGAGCACTCCTTAGGAAAAGGTGCATATTTGTGGGTGGGACTACATGCATTTGCACAGTGTGTTCTGTATGTTATATTGTGTCTTCATTGTAGACCTTCCCTTTCTAAGGAAATATATCTACTAGGACATATCTACAAAAAATTGTATAACTGTTTACTACAAGTGGCTTGTCATCTAGGCTGGAGGGCTAATCCCTAGTAACTGGAATGGAATACCAGGGACCATAGTAGTGGGTTTTGAATCTTTATAAATAGATTTTATTTTGTTTATATAGTCCATATACATAGTTCAGTTAGTGTAAATAATCTAAAGTTTCAATTGGAAAAAGGTTCTGAATACTTTTATATGCAGAAAAGTTTCCACATGTGAACAAAACGTGACAAAAATTAACCTTAAATGAAGGTGGAATTTTAACACCCTTGTGGCTCCTGAAGCCCATGGATGGTACATTATTAAGTGTTAACTGTCGAACTAATGATGTCTGTAAGAGATGAAATGATGACATACAAATGGGAAGATACTTGTTGAAAT
The DNA here is from genome assembly GCA_013400195.1 of Aramus guarauna. NCBI lineage: Eukaryota > Metazoa > Chordata > Aves > Gruiformes > Aramidae > Aramus > Aramus guarauna. Next base: position 98,808 of record VXBL01010169.1, read on the forward strand.
AAGCAGTTGAGGTTGAGAGCAGACAGGAAACTCTAAAAAAGGAGTGAAGAGGAGCAGAGGTAAGTACCATTTTAAGGGCTGTGCAGCAGAAGTGATGCCAAAAAGCAGTTCTGAGTCAAAAATATCAATATATTAAATTATATGTTTTCTTCCACATTATCATAAATTCCTATGGATGGTCCACTGAGGGACTCTGAAATCTAAAATGTTTGTAGTCCACAGGCTAAGTTTTAATGTAGAGTTGGATCATTTCCTCCTATAATGGCATCATTAGTTTGTAATATAACTATGCTGTTGTAAAGCACAGTCACGTGTGATGTAATTCAGCTATTAGCATAGTGTGCAGCAGGATTTTCATGCTTCATGTGAGAAAAATCAATTCAATAGCAAAATATTTGGGATTTGGTATTTCGGGAGCAGTGTTTGGATGGAAGAGTCTTACTGCTTTTCCGTCTCTTAATGATAAAAGAGAGTAAGGAAAAGGTCAGAAATATACTGACATGGAGCTAAAAAGCAGCATTCTTCTTTTAAATTTATTTGACCAAGATCCTCCAGTCTGAAAGTGAGCAATTCAGAAACTGGTTACTGTAATGTTAGAAATAGTGCAGAAGTGAAGGTTCTGGTTTTGTGAGGACACATGGAGAAGAGGGATTTTATGCCTGAAGAGGGATGTTGGATTCAAACAGTAACACATTTTGTCACTTATTGTAGGAGATTCTTCTGCCAGGAATTCAAATGCGCCAAGCTTATGCCGGTTGCTTAAAGCATAGGAGCCCCAAAATGAAATAATCAATGCTATTGTTTTAAAGGAGTTTACAGGTTTACAATTGGAATTTTGTATTCTTAGAGGATAATTTTACTGCCAAGAGTACAGAAGAAATATTAATCTTACTAATTTATTTTGTGTCATTATTTTTGATGTATTCATAGTGATGGCTGACTGTATGCTTTCCATATTTACTTAACATAGGCTTTCATTTGGCTGTAATGCTTGAAAACAGATAATACAGGTATCTGCATGGAATTGTTTTGGTTTTTACTGCTGTTATTCCTGTTACTTTCTGCTGCTGGTCCTGGTTTTCAGTGACATGAAAGTCTGTTAACCTCACACCTAATAGTGAATGGGTCTCATGTTTCAAACCAAGCTTATGGGTGGGTGCTGATGCTTTTTTTTAAACCCATAAAGGGTTTTTAACCTCTCTGCAGTAGAACAACATGCACAATTAATTATTACAGCACTGTTGACAAGTGGTGGCTAAGCCATTATAACTTTATTGGTTGGCCACAGCATATCCCCAGCTAAAGAAGGCATAACTTTTGTGTTTTAACAGAAGTTAATTTTCCAATATATTATTTCTTCTTTTCCCACAGTTAGTTGTTAAACATACAATTTTAAAAAAAACATTGATTTTCTATCTCTAGCAATATTCTGTAGGTCAAATGAAATGCAGACCACATTGTTTACCTTTTCATTAATTTGAGTTTCGAAATATTTGAATGAAAACATCCTGTGGCTGTTTTCATTTTCAGAATAAGTTTGTTTTCATTGATAAAAGGCAATCTGCTTTTAATTCACTGTGGAATGCTGAATATTAGTTTTGTGTAGTGGTCATGTAGTCAAGATACTTGTTTAATTCCTTCTGCTCACTGAGATTTTGTGTTCCATTACTATGTTTCCCCATATATTTTTCAGAATAAGATAAGCATAGTTTTCTATTTAAAAAGAGTTTGAAAGTGTTTAGCAAGTGGCACTTTAACTTGAGTTCTTATGGTTTAGCTGTCAATATTGCTATACTGTTGGTTGCTAATAAGCAAATGCAAGTTACAATAGTTGCAGAGTGAGTTGGCAAGAGTCACCAGCCACACAACACAAGACTTCTTCCTTTTCTAATTTATAAAAATAATAACACAGGTTTGCCGTGTTAATGTAAGACAAGAATCAGTAGGTAAACAGTTTTTCTTTGTGTGCCTGTACTGAAATATTTGTAATCCATTTTAATATTGCTGCAGCTGGTACCATTGCTATCAACAGGTGATAAATTCTATTGTAAAAATTGTAATGAATGTTGCCATGCAACTTTAACTAGACTTTATATTGTTGGTGCTTAGTCACAACTGTTGAAAAATGGAACCTGTATGTTCTAGGTTTTAACTAAGTTTTTGTGCACTTTTTGTACACATTTGTGTACTCTCTGCAACAAATACATTTGTTAGCCATTAGTAAAATTAAAAAAGATGTTGTAGATCTGTTGTCTAATTTTTTTTTTTTTTTAAACTGGTATTTCCAACTGTGATTGCATTTTGAAGTGTTCCTTACAGCCTATGTACCTGGACTGTTACAGGAGGCTTGGGTCATTAGTGTTGTGCTCCAGCACACTAAAGTTATAAATAGGAAACTAGTCTTAAAAATACTGCTCATTACATGCAGGATACTGAGTTTGGAACTGACAAAGGTCTTAACTGTTATCTTCAACTTACTGCTCACATAGGTTTAAGGTAACTTAGATGGATTAAGATAGGCAGGATAGATAGGTTAAAATGTATTAATATTTTTCTGGTATTAGAGAAATTATGTGTATCGTCTGTGGCATTTCTCCTGAAAAGGGGACATTGGTCCACCTGTGAGCACCTTCATCACAACTGCAGTTGGTTTTGTTGCCTTTGCATTAGTGGTAACAGATATTGACTAACTTATTGAAGCATCTCATTTAGTTTTTCTTCCAATAGTCTTTGGTATATAGGACATGAGAAAAAAAAACAACTGTGTTTCAAACACTGAGAATGACAGAATTCTGCTCCAGCATAATGGAACTCTGTACTACAAGCAATGATCTGGTGTGTCATCTTGCCTTCAGTCAAAATACTTGTTATTTTTTCTAAATAATGAAGTCTATGTGCTTCAAATTGCAGTGACTTTCAGATTTTTTTGGGGGGGAGGGGGAAACTGAAACTGCAAAGAACTATTGTATTTTTCTTTCAGTGGAGAATACAGTACCAGAATACATTATTGTCAGAGCATATTTTCCTCTGTTACTTCAATCCTGTCATGTTTGAATCATGCAGATGCTTGTCTGCAAAGAGGATTCCGCACAGCAAATTTTGACTATATTTTGATCCTTGAAGTTTGTTGGGGTCATGCCACATCTCTCTGAGTCTCAAGATTACTGAAAAGCTTGCCACCATTTCTAAGTGTGTTGAGAAATTTCTTCTAGACTAGAAATGGTAAACCATTACTAGCTCTTAGTAAGGCCTGGTGAGCTTATTTTGGATTCTTTACGTTCAGGAACCAGCTTTGTCTTGTTTGGAATTTAAAAGGAATTTGAAGGCTTTCGAAACAGAATCTTAGGCAGCTCATGCTCAGCCATAGAGAGACGTGCCAGGGTTTGACTGAGCAGCCTGGTGCACAGTATAATTTTGATCATTAGAAATCTAAGCAGCCTGATGGGGACAGCTGTACTTAAGATGATTTTGGAAGGATGATGTTAGTGTTGTGTAGCTTCAAGTCCAGATATTTTTAACGGATGCCCAAAGGCTGTTAAGCTGCAGTTTAAGTCCCTGGAGTGAGGGAATTGATACTAACAGTAATAAGAAAATGTTTTCTGTGATTTATCAAATGAGACTTCTACTGCTTCACACGTGAGAAGACCCTATTTCGCCTCCCAAACACTTGTGAATTCACTGGATCTCTGGTGCGGGACTAAGGAAAGTCTTGGGCAAGAAGGACAGACAGGAACAAAAAGGATGGAGTTACAGGACTGATTATGTGTTACCTTTATTCCTTTTGAAAGAGTGTTTAAATCACATTATCAAAATAGAGTTTCTGGGATTCATATCACCTTCTTTTTAAACTATGCAGGTGATGGCCTGAGATTAGTCTGTTTATCAGTCCATAACCCATCATCAGTAACCAAAAAAAAAGACCAAGGATAGGGTAATCACAGGGTTTGTGTTGGTTTATGTTCTTCTTTGTAGATTTACACCCAAAATGTTTCACACCAACAATCTATGAAAGGCAATTTATGAAAGGCTACTAACTTTGAGGCATTAATTAACAGTCAGTAAGTAACTATTTGAAGCATCAGGTTCCCCAGAGTATATCACTAGATGGTAATCTTTGGTTATAAGATAGTAATACATACAAAACATGGTTACACAACCAATAAGTGCATAATATTTATTCTAATGAATACACTTATTTATTAAGGAAATTCTAAATTTGATACTGCTAGTACTTTTTAACTGTGTGACAGGGAAAGAAAGGAAGATGTAATTCCTGAATTGAGCAGAACTTTTGGTTAAACACATCTACAGCTGAGGAGGAATAGTCATATCTGTATTTTCTAACTCTGAAAAATATAAAGGTTTCTATTTCAGCTGACAATCCTGAATGTGCACTAGTGATCTTTCCTTATTTATTTTAAAAATGTACTTTATAATAGAAAATATATAAAAACAAACCTTCTGTATTCTCTGTGGATTTAATTTGAGGAAATGCACTAAATCATAAAACAGGCCTGATGCAAAGTCTCTTGCAGTTTAATTGAAGACTTTCTGTTAACTTCAAAGGCATTAAATCAAGCACAGAATAGTTGCTGTCTTTTCCTTGAGCTTTGGGGGATATTTCAACAACCTCCTCCTTTGCCTTACCCCCAGCCCCCCTGACAAATTCTACTCACTACAAAAACATTTGGATTAGGATAAATGTTGTTATTGATATAAAACTTCTGTTTCTGTTGTTAGTGTCTTTGATAGCAGCATAACTAGATAATTACTTATGTGGATTTTTAACATTCTTTGGTTATGAAAATATTTTCTTTGCAATCCATAAACCATAGGGAGAGGACTACTGTATGAATCAGTCTTTTGTGTAATACTTATGTGGTAGTCTTTCAGCTTTGTATAATATGCTTATCATTAATTCTTTGCACTTTGCTTTTTTTGTGGTTTGATTTTGGCAATATGGGAGTGAATGGCTGGTGGTTTTGAGAGACCCGTAAACAACTTCATTCTCTTTTTTTTTAATCTAAATTCTGGTTGTTACACTCTTGTTAAATTAGAAATAGTGTATAGACAATCAGAGCATAATTATTAGAAGAATATGTGGTAATTTAATAGCTTAATGATCACCTACCTGGATTTTAATCTCCATCTCATTTCCCCCATATCCCCTTCCTTCCAAGTATCAATTATTAGAAACACTGTTACCAACTTTTGCTTCAGAATGAATGTATGGCCTTGTAGGTACAAGGATTCTTCCATTCTCCAACAATGTGTTTATGCTGAGAATAGTAAAATAATAATATCCCATTTATTTTTGTACATGTTAAAATGTTATGTTATGTTCCTTTCTTATTTCAGTATGGAAATAAAGGTATCATTTGCATATCAGATACCAGATATATTTTTCTCTATGTAACAGTTGCATCTGTCCAGTTTGTTTTTGGAAACATGTTGCAATTGATTTAATAGCACAGTTTCCTGTAACACAGGCTAAAATAATTGGCTTGATGCTGGGAATCAGTGTTGCAGAGTTGAATTCTTTTTGTCCTGAGTATTTTGACTTTGTTTGAATGGAAGTTACACTGAATGTATGAAGCCAGTGTTCCCTGAGAATTTTCCATGTCAAACACCAGATGTTAATGTTAAACAGGAATGTCTGTGGTCTTCCTAAGACTACTGATGAAGTGAAGAATTTTGCATTCAGTGATGAATATCACATTCAGGTGTAAATACTTTCTCTGTGTGACTGATTGTTTTGATTGGCTTTTGTTTTCTTTTCCTGAAGGTTGCTCATCTTCCAAATTTGATCACCTGAATTGCGAGCTATTAAGCATGCCTTTTATATATACTCTGTATTTTAGAGCCTAGAATCCATTGCCATGGCTGCAACTGAAGTTTTATGTCAGTAAAAACTAAGTCTGTCAATTTTTGACAAATCTTTCTCCACTCTTCTCCCACCTACTTCTCCACCCAGTTGTCTGTCTGTCTGCTAGCCCACCCAGAATCAATTGCTTCTCAGGCTTCCGCTGGGAGAGTTCAGGCTCCTGTCTATGCTATGTTCTCTCCATTGCCCCCCAGTCTTTGGTTAGCCATGCCTTCCCCTCCCACATTCTTCGCCTTACTTTCTCTGGGCCAATTTGTAGATCTCTTCTTCATTAGCCCCTTTGCATTCAGACTAGGCAGCCACACATGTCTCAGTAGAGTCACCGTTTGAGAACAAGGAGATGTACTAGACCCAAGTTACCATCATTTTCAACAGCAAAGTAGTTGTAGTGATCTCAGTTTAATTACAGCTTGGATTTTGTCCATTCTGGAAAGAATCTTTTTAAAGTTCAGTATTGAAATAAACTGCTAGTAACTTTGGCAGTTTTTTCACAGAGTCACTATGTTTTCCTGTAAATTTTTCAATTACTACTCACGCGATCTTTCTACCACCCATTTGCATTCCTATGAAGCTGTAATACTTAATTTTGTTGCCTGGCTGGACTCATCGTTCAAGATTAATAAAGTGTATTCCTGTCCTTAGACAAGGTTCAATCTCAAAAGTGATGTGATTGCTTTTAATTTGAATATGCTCATTTCACTCACCTGGTGTGTCACACCAGAATGTGGCAGGCATATTGTTGTCAATAAAGCTCAGAGGGACTCGATTCACATTTTTGTAGGTAATCTTTGGCTTGCCTCATCTAGACACTTAGACACAATAAACACGCTTGGAAAAGCATAAATAGATAAAAAGACAAGTGGGGAAGAGCAGTGGTTTTAAGCTCAGATATTCCTGGGGTAGTAATGTTGTGATGCATGGTATTTTACATGCACATGGCTGTATTTTTTCAGTCCCAGAAAGATTTATGTCACAACACTTATGAAAGACAAGCAACTCTCAAATTCCTATTTTAACTGAAATATTTAAGTGATAAATATATAAATATCTTACTGGATATGAGCTGTCATGGGAACAATAGAGGAAGATGTTAGAAGTAATCTTGGTTTTATGCTTTCCTTGAAGAAAATGTAGTGTAACAAGAGGTTCTTGAGGTGTGGTGGTTGGTTTGGGCTTGTTTTTTGTTTTTTTTTTTTTAAAAAAAAAAGGAAGGCCAAGTTACTGATGTCCAGAATCTCCTGGTATCCTTCTCCAAAATACTGTTCATACTGTTCAGACTTGCATACAGTGCCCAAGAGGCAGGCAGAAGACCTGAATCTCAATGCATGGATGAGAAGCACCATATGGTTGGCAAAGAGAGAGAGCTTAAGGTAGAACATGCATGAGTTGGAATCTTTTGTTAGAAGTTTAGAAAACTTAAAGTGTTAAGTTGTCTTTAATGTTATGTAAACAATTGTAATCACTTATGTTAAAGACTGACAGCCACTAACACATTACTAACTGGAAGAGCTGTTTATGTATGTATTTTTTTGTCATCTGTTGCAGAATTGCATTACAAAATCAGAAAAAAATAAATCTGACATTCCTGATATTTTTAACAATTAAAAATAGCGGCTGCAGTCTTTTGCTTTTTTTTATTTTTATAAATTAAACTCATATCAGTTTTTTGTTGTATGTCATATAAAGTACAAAACCATTCAGATTTCTTCCTCCCTTTATTATCCAGATCAGTTTTTAAAGTGCTGCAACTCTTATTTCTGAAATTTAGATTTATAAAAATAAAAAAAAAAAATAAACAAAAAAGAGTTAGGGAGTTAGGAGAGGTCTTTCAGCTCAATATGACGCCCATCAGTCTGTTAACACTGGAAAATTAGGTGAAAAATGCTAGATGTTTTGAATTATTGTAATTCTGTTTAAAGAAAAATCTCATCTATTGATGAGGTGTATGCTGGTCAATGAGTGTAGCTGGTAAGACTGGCTACATTAAAAAGTTACAGCTTGGTAAAATGAGAGCATAAGTTTACAGCATATTGCCCCTCTATGGTAAGGCTGCTACATAAGAGAAGGTATGGTAAACGTGAGGTAGCTAGTCATATAGTGAAAGTATAACAGCATTAAATTTAAAGGGTGATGGTCTAGTTTTTCTTCGGTTTCAAATACAAATATCTGCATGACAATTGAAATGGTTGAGTGATTACCCATTACAAAAATTCTGTGTGCCAGAGTTCACTAATAATAATGTAATGGCCTAGAAGACGCCCGAGAACCTCTAAGCATAAAGGTGACTGTTCTGTGTGCCATATGGTGAAATACCTGCTATAAAATGTGAACATCCAGGATTTCCATTTATTTTATATCCTTCATCTGCTGATATGCTCAAGTAATATCAGGGCTTCCATATATATACCTGACATGTGTTTATCATTAGACTAAGTTTTAAATGCATATATTCCCTCAATAGACTTAATGATGGAAAATCTACATTTTGTTGCCAAAGAATGGTATGTTTATCTCAGATGTTTTAATAGTTTTTCAGTGAACTGAATTTGTATTTCCATTGTCTTTCCATTTCCAGAAAGTGGCTGAAAAAACATATAGATTAAAAGAAATCTGTTTTCAATTGTGCACAAAAATTGCAATGTGGTATGCCAAGAAATTCTGTCTTGTTTTGAATAGCATATTATAAAATGGCCTACCCCTGGTTAGTGTGTACAGCGTTCATGAAGTCTGTGCCTCCAAATCCTTGGCTCTCATATTTGGTTCTTTAACAGTGCTCTGAACATAAATACATCTCCCCTGAGACTTTTATCTGAAGACGTTAACCTGACAATACTTTAGTTATATATAGATGTGTTCCCTGGTGGTAGTGCTTATAAAGGTCTAAGCAAGACAGGGTTCCTTGGCACGGATAAGTCTTTTACCTTTATGTCATAGATTATCTGAAATATACTTGGTTAAATTGGAGCTTGTTTTTTCAAATGTTAACTAGTTTTGAAGTTTTGCATCTGTTTTAAATTTGAAGATCTGAACTATGTCTACTTTCTCTTATAAACGGCCTTTCATATGTGCTTATACATATGGTGCTGTATTGTGCTGCATCTGACAAGTGATAATTTGAGGTTTGAGCATCTGTTTTACAGTGAAATATTGTAAGGATGTCTTACTCACGTTTACATCCCTGAAAGTTCAGTACAGAATTTTGTCACCAAATTGACTTTATAAGCAGCCTGGTGGATATCTCAATTCTGAAACTTCTCAGGTTCATCCAAGGCAGAATACGATGAACTCCTTGGCCCATTAAATAGTTTTAATAATATGGAGCTCATCCCTGTATCTCACCAATGTGTTTGCTACCATCTGCTTCCACTCAGTCTTTGGACATGCCCATGATGCACAGCTGGATCGTGGGAGCTCAGATGCATTCAGGTTGTAGTGAACTTGGAGAATTATATTTCCTGCTCAGTTTGCAGCACTGCCTCAGTTTTGTTGATCTGCTTTGTGCTTCTGCTCTCTTTTTTTTTTAAATTTTGTTTTCCCAAATAATGGTTGTCTCATTTTGAGATTGGCCAGCTTAACTCCCTGTTTGGAGTTAATAAACAGCTGCCTATTTTGAGTCTCCAGACTGTCATTCTAGATGGCCAGCAAATGATCTGTCAATTTCACTTCTCTGCAAAAGTTACTCGTGGTTTCAGATCTGATCTATAGTGGCTGTCAAACTAATTTATATATGATTTTTCCTACAAATTTCATAATGTTCTCTGAAAAGTCCATCTGAATTTTGCAGCAAAGACCTTTCCCTTCGTATTGTTCTACAGCTACTGCCTGTTATCTAAGATGCATTTTGTTTCTGTTCCCTTGGAAGTACATTTTTTGCTTCAGGGTTTCTATTTCATCCTATTTTGCTTTCCAGTTTACTTTCTCATTATGATTGTCTTTTACCTGATTTGGACTGGCAGGGGGGAGCTTTTTGATTTGGTGGTGGGTTGTTTTTTTTATGTCTGGGGGGTTTTTGTGGCATCTGTTTTGCTGTGCTATGTGCCCAGTTTTTTTACTTAGTTTGGCAAGACGCATATATTTTGTAGGGATATAGTACCTCAACTGTTCAAATGTTAAAATATATGAAAAGTGTGTATTTTATACAAACCTATATATAAAAAGCAAAAAATGTATTCTTTATAGTATTAAGTTTTACATATTTGTTCTTACATTCCTATAAATCAGAACTGTACATATTTTATACTGATTAATTGTACTAGGTGGAGAATTCAAATTATGTAATATTTTTATATTACAGATATTTCTTAATACTCTCTTTTAGAATCTAGTACACTTAGTACTCTCTTCACAACTGCTTTCCACTGGGAGTTTGTCCACATCATACACAGGTTTGTCCATAGCATAAAGTACTGTTCAATGTGCTTCTAGCTTTTCTCACTGGCCAGCAGGGGTTTCAGTGTTGGTAGTCACAATGAGTTAGACCACCACAACTGTGTGGGGGAGTTGGCATGGTGCTCACTTTATGTCCTCTTTCATAACCTTAAGAAGTTAACATTTTTTTCTTAAAAATATGTGCGTTGTTTGTGTGGGATGCCAAATTGAGAGAATTGTAGGCACATGTTCTTACTAGCTACGGAATAAATGAAGAGTTAGCAGCATTTGAGTTTTCCCACAATCTTGCTGTTTCCGCTTACACCTGGAGCTGACACTCTTCTAGATTCTCCAGACCTCTGCCTTCTATTGTGTGCAGTTCTGCAGATGAGCGAAAAGGTTGTGTAGAGTACCCATGCTGTGGGTCTTCAGCTTCCATAACGCCTATGTATTGGGTTTGCATGGCAAGGTTTTGGTAGAGGTGGGGGGCTACAGGCATGGCTTCTGTGAGAAGCTGCTAGAAGCTTCACCCATGTCTGACACAGCCAATGCCAGCCAGCTCTAAGGACCCACTGCTGGCCAAGGCCGAGCCCATCAGCTATGGTGGTATTGCCTCTGGGATAACAGAGTTAAGAACGAAGGAAAAAAAGGAGCAATAGTTTTTGCAGCCAGAGAGAGGAGCGAGAAGATGTGAGAGAAGCAGCCCTGCAGATGCCAAGGTTAGTGCAGAAGGTGGGGGAGGAGGTGCTCCAGGCACCAGAGCAGAGACTAGCCTGCAGCCCTTGGAGAAGACCATGGTGAAGCAGGCTGTCCCCCTCCAGCCCATGGAGGATGATGGGGGAGCAGAGATTCCACCTGCAGTCCATGGAGGACCCCATGCCAGAGTAGGTGAATTCCCAAAGGAGGTTGTGACCTCGTGGGAAGCCCATGCTGGAGCAGGCTCCTGGCAGGATGTGTGGCCCCTTGGGGCACCCATGCTGGAGCAGTCTGTTCCTGAAGGACGGCACCCCATGGGAGGGATCCACGCTGGAGCAGTTAGTGAAGAACTGCAGCCTGTGGGAAGGACTCACGTTGGAGAAGTTGGTGGAGGACTGTCTCCTGTGGGAGAGACCCCACGCTGGAGCAGGGGACAAGTGTGAGGAGTCCTCCCCCTGAGGAGGAAGGAGCGGCAGAGACACTGTGTGATGAACTGACCACAACCCCCATTCCCCGTCCCCCTGTGCTGCTGGGGGGAAGGAGATGGAGAAAATCGGGAGTAAAATTAAGCCTGGGAAGACAGAAGGAGGGGGGGGGGAGGTGTTTCAAGATTTAGGTTTTATTTCTCATTATTCTGCTTTGCTTGGTAATAAATTAGATGGGTTTTTTTTCCTAAAATGAGTCTGTTTAGCCTGTGATGGTAATTAGTGAACGATCTCTTCTTTTCCTTATCTCAACCCAGGAGCCTTTCATTACATTTTCTCTCTCTTGTCCAGCTGAGGAGGACAATGATGAGAGTGGCTTTGGTGGGCACCTGTCCTCCAGCTATGGTCAACCCACCACAGCTTGCAAGATAAATAAAGTAAATATCCATATATTTTCCATGGTCGAATTACCGCAAGAGCAGAAAACAGTGTAAATTAGTGTAAACTGTGACATGCGTTGAAAAGAATAATAAACAAGAAGCCAAGTGGGACTTCAGGTTTCCTTATGTATTTTGATGGTTTTTAAGAAATTATTCAGTTTTTCTTCTATTGTGATATTACAAGACCTTATCCTGCTGAGTTTTTTTGTAAAGGGTTTAGATCTGTTAGGACATGCATTTTATCTTCAATTGGAATTTTTTCATTGGTCTATTTTAAAATTTTATATAGTCCAATAAAAAAAAATCTGATGAAACTTGTATGATTTCCTGAGATCCATACAGAATTAGTTGCTGCAAGAACTTCCCACCTGTATTGTTATTAAGCTTGTGCAGCAGCTACTTCGTAACACCTCTGCAATCATTTTGATTACATGGAAAACTGGGAAAGCTTGAATAAAAACTGAGTAACAGTTGATAATAAATCTGACAGGTTTTCACTGTCCATTTCCAGTGCAGAGTCTGAAGCATTTAGTGCTGCTGTTTGTCTCCTTTGAATGTTATGGGATTGATCTCTCTTATTTCTGTATTTGGGAGAACCACTGTCTAAATTTTAAACTCTTGCTGCATCTAAGAGAGACCTGTTTACTGCATCCCCTACTTGACCCATCCTGCTGTTGTCAAGGTGAGATCCAATCACCAAACAATCTCTTGCTGTCAGGAGCTGAGAGACAACTACGCTGCCACAAGTGATACTGTTAACCAATTGCCTGTCATTCCAAAATCCTCACCATGTCTGATGGCCATAAATCACATCCTGTATGTCTTAGGGACATAAGAAGGAGAACTAGCAGCATTTCACAGGCAGAAAGTAACTTTTCTCAAGGGTCTTTTTCCAAAGCAGTATGAGGTCATGGGATGGACTTGGGTGGCAGCCATGTTCTGGCACCTTCAGCCACCCTGTGACTCCACATTAACCACATCTGGTATTATGAAGGACAGCTGTAAGTAGTTAGAGCCCTGGGAAGAACGTGTGGATTAACAGGTTTTCTGGGGTTTTTTTAGTGGAGAAACAGCTCTTCTCCTAAGCTGCTACAAAGGGTATTGCAATGACATCTTATTTTGGCCCAGAACTGAGGTTTTGGGTTTGTTGGGGGGGGGGTTTGTTTGTTTTGGGGTTGGGTTTTTTTATGCTTATCCTGGCTAGCATTATCTTTCTCCCCCCCCCCCCCCCCCCCCCCCTTTTTTTTTTTTTTTTTGGTATAAAATCCGGCTGTTATTACTGTGGTGGATTGACCCTGGCTGGAGGCCAGGTGCCCACAAAAGCTGCTCTGTCACTGCCTGCCTCAGCTGGACAGGGGAGAGAAAATAGCATGAAAGGCTTGTGGGTTGAGATAAGGACAGGAAGAGATCACTCACCAATAACTGTCACAGGCAAAACAGACTCAACTTAGGNAGGTCACAACCTCCTTTGGGAATTCACCTACTCTGGCATGGGGTCCTCCATGGACTGCAGGTGGAATCTCTGCTCCCCCATCATCCTCCATGGGCTGGAGGGGGACAGCCTGCTTCACCATGGTCTTCTCCAAGGGCTGCAGGCTAGTCTCTGCTCTGGTGCCTGGAGCACCTCCTCCCCCACCTTCTGCACTAACCTTGGCATCTGCAGGGCTGCTTCTCTCACATCTTCTCGCTCCTCTCTCTGGCTGCAAAAACTATTGCTCCTTTTTTTCCTTCGTTCTTAACTGTTATCCCAGAGGCAATACCACCATAGCTGATGGGCTCGGCCTTGGCCAGCAGTGGGTCCTTCTTAGAGTCGGTTGGCATTGGCTCTGTCAGACATGGAGGAAGCTTCTAGCAGCTTCAACATTAAACTGCAATTCTAGTTAATTTAGAAACTTGAGTATGACATACTTGGAGGTTGCTTTTTGTGTTGTGGCTTTTGCGATGTACTGCATACTTGTCAGTGGGGTTTCTGACTGTCTCCATTTAAATATCATTATTTTAAATAACAGAGATGATCTAATGTGACACGTACAGGACCACCAAGTATTACCAGTTTGGTAGCACTGTCCTTTGACCTGGTTGGAATTCTAGTAGTAGTTGTTACAGCAGTGTACTTTTCTACTAGCATTCTTGTTTCTGGTGAAACCTGTAACAAGACAATCCCCTTTTGTACAAAAGTTAATTGAAGAAGTATGACTTCTATTCTTATGGTAAATGGGATTACATCAGGCTGGTGTCCTGTCACTAGTGGGGTTCCCCAGAGCTCCATTTTAGGGCCATTTCTTTTTAATGTTTTCATAAATGACTTAGATGTAGGACTAGAAGGTGTCATGAGCAAGTTTGCAGATGACACCAAATTGGGAGGACCTGTTGATTCCGTTGAGGGTGGAGAGACCTTGCAGAGACATCTGGACAGGTTGGAGAACTGGGCAATCACCAACCACATCAGGTTTAACAAGGGAAAGTGCTGGATTCTGTACCTGGGAAGGGGCAACCCTGGCTATACATACAGACTGGGCGATGAGACACTGGAGACCAGCCATGCTGATAGGGACTTGGGGGTCTTGGTCAACAGCAAGTTGAACATGAATCAGCAGTGTGCCTGGGCTGCCAGGAAGGCCAGCGGTATCCTGGGGTACATCAAGCACGGCATTGTTAGCTGGTCTAGGGAGGTGATTGTCCCACTCTGCACTGCACTGATGCGGCCTCACCATGAGTACTGTGTGCAGTTTTGGGCACCACAGTACAAAAAGGACATAAAACTACTGGAGAGTGTCCAAAGAAGGGCAAGAAAGATGGTGAAGGGTCTAGAGGGCAAGACATACAAAGAGAGGCTGAAGTCCCTTGGTTTGTTCAGCCTGGAGAAGAGGAGACTGAGAGGAGACCTCATTATGGCCTACAACTTCCTCACGAGGGGGAGCGAAGGGCCAGGCACTGATCTCCTCCCTCTGGTGACCAGTGATAGAACCCGAGGGAACAGAATGAAGCTGCGAGGGGGGAGGTTTAGGTTGGATATCAGGAAAAGGTTCTTCACCGAGAGGGTGGTCAGGCACTGGAACAGGCTCCCCAGGGAAGTGGTCACAGCACTGAGCTTGACTGAGTTCAAGAAGCGTCTGGATAACGTTCTCAGTCATATGCTCTGATTCGGCTGGTCCTGTGTGGAGCCAGGAGTTGGACTCAGTGATCCTTATGGGTCCATTCCAACTCAGGATATCCTGTGATGCTATGCTCTGATCCTAAGATCTTTCTTTCCTATTATTGATTATAATTACAGCAGAGAGGGTACGAACAAAAGTAGACTTGAACAGGAAGAGTAAACAGAATTAAACAATGGTCAGAAGTCTCCATTTCATGTTCCTGAGTTAATCCCAGGTTTCTGCCCTTTAATTCTTCCTGAAGCTCTACTGTCTCAAGCATGCTAACAAGGTATCCCTTTCAACTCCTGCAATCCCATCTCCCCCAGGGCCCTGAGACACTCAGGTTTTCATATCACTTTATGACCTATGTTGTATGAAGCAGGTACTGCCCACACAACTTCTGACGTTTCCATCATGCTGCCTTTTTCTTTACCCAGTGCTGCCAGCTCTCAAAGCCAGTCTGTACTACTACTGACTCCTGTTCTAGCATATCTCAAAACTTACATCGTGAACTTTTTTTTATCTTAGCAAGCTTGTAATGTTCATTCTCTTCCCAATCATTGCCACATTTTACAAAGTTTGTCTCCCATATGTGTTTGCACATTTGTAAGTTACACAACTGCTGCTTTATTATGCTATAACTGACAAGTTATGCTTTGAGGTTTGTGCATCTGTGTGCACATCTACAGCTGAGTTTGAAGAATGCTTGTCTATGCAGTTTCAGTTTCTTTTCCTTTTAACAGATTTGAAAACAGAGATCAGTACAGTTAATTCAGTTAAATGTCCACATGGAGTTTAATGAAGCACGACAGTGATGATAGTTGTCTTTAATACTATATATAGAATGCATCACTTACCAAGATAAAGTTTGAGGAGACTCTGACTTTCAGGTCATTCTGTATGTAGCTTACAACTCCTCACTGAAAAGTGACTATGCACGGCCCAGTTGCTTTGTTCACTTTGCAGTGCCTCAGTGTCACACTGAATAAGGGAGAGTGCTGTATGGCAAGTACTAGGACATTCTTGCGTAAAAAAATAAATAATGCAAAATAATACAAAAAGTAGCAGGAACATGTGAGAATAAATATGTACAATACCAGTATCTGTATAATTAAACATACTGGGGGCAGGGGGAGGGGGAAAGGGTGTTCTTGCTGTAAATATGGTTGACCTTTCTCTGTTTAGTTTTATTTTCTACCAAGGTTTTATACACTGGAAAATACTTGAGGAAAAATAAATTGAGCATTGGATGTGCCAAAAAAAGACCAGAAAAATGGGAAATTTTAAAGAATGTGAATGTCATATTGTATGTTTGTTGGCTGCTGTCTATCAGTGTGAGTAGTGTTCATGAAGTATTTTGCTATAAGGAAAAAATGTGGTTATTCCATATGGATTGGCATGTATATGCTTAAACCCTTTCTATAAATATTTGAATTAAAGGACACCAGATGTTGCACAGAAGCTGCTGCTGCTTTCTGAACTTCATGGTATATTCTTTCAAAACCCACAGGAAGCAGCTAAGGGAAAAAGTGTATTAATTAAGGTCAGAAATAGATTTTCCAGCTATAGAAAAATCTCCAAAGAAAATAGTGTTTGATCTTCAGAAATGTGAGCTGTCCCAGGAATCTGATGGCAGCATGCAGCACTGTCACATGGGGATCAAAATTCAGATTTCAAGTTCTCAGAGCTAGCCTAGCTTGAAAGTAAGCCAGGCTGTGGCCCTTGGAAATGGACCCATCTTTTGACCCGTCTCCTCTGGCCCGTGTTCATAGTCCTGTAGACAGTCTACAGAGAAAACATTTTTCCAGTTTTTCTTGACCTGAAGAAATAACATTGTAATAGCAGAGACTTGAGGAGAAAGGAAAGTGCTAGAATTCCCAGATGCTCTGCACTTCAAACAGGAAATATGAGCAGACATACCCAGAGTATATTTTGTAAGCTCTAGAACTATGGCAAAAGAAACACTAATGGGATTTGCTTTGCGTTGATTGAGGAACAACCAACTAAATGTTTCTACATTTAGAAGTACTGGCTCTGTTGTAGCTGTAGTGTCTTCTGCTGTTTCCTTCGGACCAAAGCACTGAAAGTGTCACTCCTGCAGTAGTAGTTGGCATTGAAGTGTCCATCTGTCTTTATGCAATGAATACCTGTTTATATTAAGTGGCATAATTCTGCTGGAAGAAAATGTACATACAAACAAGTAAGATTCCCCACTGAGCACTCATGTCAAGCAAATCGGATACTTTAAACATGCATTGCTGATGTATTAGGTAGTGTTTGTGTCATGGTTTGACCCCAGCCGGTAACTGAGCACCCAGCAGCTGCTTGCTCACCCCATCCCTGCAAGATGGGGATAGCATCAGAAGAGCAAAAGTGAGAAAAAACACATGGCTTGAGACAAAGTTCAATAAGTGAAGCAAAGCTGTGTTTGCAAGCAAAGGAGAGTAAGGAATTTATT
Organism: Aramus guarauna; assembly: GCA_013400195.1. Lineage (NCBI taxonomy): Eukaryota > Metazoa > Chordata > Aves > Gruiformes > Aramidae > Aramus > Aramus guarauna. The sequence continues at coordinate 116,216 of VXBL01010169.1, forward strand.
CAGTGCTTCACATCAGCAGGCAGATGTTTAGCCACATCCCAGAAATCAGGACTTCATTTCACGCAACGGTTACTTGGTAAGACAAATGTCATAACCACAAACAAAGTCCCTTTCATTTTCCTTTCATCGTGCTTTTAATGCTGAGCACGACTTGATATGGAATGGAATATCTTTTTGGTCTATTTGGATCAGTGGTCCCAGGTGTGTTTCCTTCCCAACCTCTTGCCCACTCCTGCCTGCTTGTTGGGAAGGCAGAGTGAGAAACAGAGCAAGCACTGCTCAGCAATAACTAAAAAATTGGTGTATTACCAACTTTAAAATGTTTCAGTCACAAATCCAAAGCACAGCACCATCTTGGCTGCTATGGAGAACGTTAACTCCATCCCAGGGCAGAGCCAGTACAATCTCCACCCTTATTCACTATCATTTACATGCCTGTGACCGGGGCTCCACCTGTTGCAGTGATCGCTCAGGACAGGAAAGGCAGCATGTTGTGTTGTTTGGCACCAAAACCAGCTCAGATTCAGTCACTCGCCCAGTTCTTTACAAGGTTCATCATCTATTGGTTTCGGTGGCCTCTGCTGTAGTACTTCCTGTAGCATATAGCTCAAATCATAGGTAGCAACAATTTAAATATATATCCGTTACAGTACCGCTGGGGGGGGTGTGTGTCTTTTCTCCTTTCTCCTAAAGAATTCCACTGCGGGTTTTAAGAAATCTTACTGCTAAATTTGTGTTTTGCAAGCCTGTTACATCCCCTTTCTGTCCCTTCAAAAAAAAGGTGACAAAGCTGTCTGGAAAAATCTTGGATACCTCTCATTTTGTTCTTCAAGCAGAGTGATGACAGGAACCTGAAAATGAGATAGCTTTTACAATGTGTCATACCTGTGATTTTTAATATATAAAAGAGTTATATACTGTTGGAAGAAATTCCTATGTTTCTCCTTTTTTGTCAAATTAAAGCATGAAGATCATTTTTGTTCTTTGAATCAGTCTACAGAGTTCCAGTATCTACTACATCAAATTCAGCATTGTTTGTCTTTAAGATCAGGTTAGACCTTGCCTCTCAACCACATTTAATGTATATTCCTTCAATACCTGCTATGTTATTTTGCCAACTTTTATGGCATCCATACTGCACTTCTGGCAAGCTGCTGTATTCCTTCATGCAGAATGCATCTAGCAATATGATGTTCTTTATTCAGGGGGTTCATGAATTTGCTTTGCATATGTAAGAAATAATGAATGTATAAATCAGTGTGTTAGCTCTGAAAGATGTGTCTGGTATGCTTTTAAAATAAAAATCATGTTATCCCTATTCATTAGCTGAGAAATAGTAGATTTACATGTCTGTTATGTTTCTGTCAACGTTTGGGCGGTCAGATTTTTCATCACTTAGAATAACAGTAATAAAGGAAAAAATAAGAAGTACTCAAATATCATAGTGTCATAAGTTTATTCTTGTTTAGTTAATACTCCAGAATCACATTAGTATGCACTGTAGTGTAACTGATACAGAACTGTGTAAGTATTCATCATTCTATTGAATTAATGCCTTTGAATTTATTTTCTATAGCCAAATTGTACTCCAACTGAGCGAGCCATTGCAAGACTTGCAACACACCCTGTCCTGAAACCCAGATTTGTTGAACTTAAAGGTATGAAATCTGTATTAACTTTTTCATGACTTCAGTAGCTTACTGGTAAATCAGCTTATTCCTGTATATTCCTGACATGAACAACCAGTATAAAGAGAAAAGTAAAAAACTGAAAAGATCCTGAAAAGAACCTTAACTAGCTGCAGTGAACCAAGTGTCACAAGCTTGTAGTCATTTATATTGGTTGAAATGGGCTTATGACATTATGCTATATGACATTTAAGATACGAGGTGTAGAACAAACAGAGCTCATAATGGGAAGTCTAAAAATCAAATGGATATAATGGAGTATCTCTAAATTAAATAGGACTGAACTGGCAGTGAGCACAATAATATGCAGATACAAAGGTAAAAGGAGCATTACAGCTAGGTTTCCAGAGGCAGCTAAAAGCTTCTGCAAATGGCTCCTTTAAACTTCCCTGGAAACTGTCCCCAGATTCCTTAGGGAATCTTTCCTGGTTCTTTAGGTTATCTCCTGTTCTCTTTAAACTCAAATTTTCCAACTAAAGTTGATGTTAGAAGGTGTCAAGTCATAATAATAATGTCACAAATTTACTTTGTTAATAACAGAACATGTCAAATGCCAATTTAATTATATCTGAGCAATTTACTATTTGTTTGCAGTTCTTATACACAAAGTAATGCCCTAGATGAATGTGATTATCAGCTGCAGTTATTTGCAGAAAGAAAAGTTCACAGTTAAACTCAGGTTAAACTGTGTATTCAGTTGGCAATAATTTCAGGTTCTTTTCCTCGCTTTCGTTGATGATGTACTCTAAGGTAGTTCTTGCTCCATTGTGTTCAGTAAATGATTGATAAGGACATTTAAAATATGTTACTCAATGCAACATATTTAACTTTCAAAAATGTTTTATTATATTAAAATAACTTATGTAAACTTGTGTAGCTGCAACAAAAGGTTTTTCTTCTGCCCCTTGTGTAGCTGCTGTAAAAGCTTTTAAGGATGCAAGAAAGAACACAGACAAAGCCACTCCTTCGAAAAAGGCTAAGTCAGAAGAACAGCCTAAATCAGTGCAACATTTCAATAGCAATTTGGATGACCAAGCTCTTAAACTAGCTCAAAACCAGCAAGGATGTGAAGACAAAACAAAAATGAGTAGGAAAATAGAAACTGACAGGGTGGCTGAAGAACTTTCTGAGAGTGAATCTGAGCAGAAAACTGTGGAAATGGAGAAAGCCTATGCTACAGAAGAATCTTCATTTCAGGCAGTAGAAGTGCAAGCAGTCACTCAGAATAAAACAGAAAAGAAACTTGGCTATCAGAAAAGGAAAGAAAATATGAGCATGAACAAATTAAATGCAAGAAAAGAAATAATTAATGATGATAGTGATCAGGAACAACCTAATGAAGAGCAGTACTTTGATGATAGTACTGAAGAGAGGTTTTATAACCAGTCATCAGATTCTGACAGTGACAGCAATGATGATTTCTTCATTGGCAAAGTAAAAAGAAAGAAAAAGATAGCAGCAGTTACTGATCTTTCTTCAGCAACAGAGAAGGATAGACTTCAGAAAAACATAGTGAAGAAAGAAAAGAACACAACGCCTGGGACAGCGCAAGATTTGATCATGGAAGAAGGAAAGCCATATGCAAAAGCAAGCAAGCTAGAATCAATGTTCTGCAGTTCTTTGTCTAATCAGAAATCTCAAAACAGAAGAAGGTAAACCTTTTCCCCTTGTTATGTTCTCTATTCCCTGCCTCCTTCCCAGTAGTGGAAATTGTTATGATTTTTAGTATCCCTTACCAAACAAGGATAAAGTCAGCCAATTACAGATTAGAACATTTTCAGATAAACTACTCTGCAATCTTTTTGTGCTTTCTTGATACTTATGTATTTTTCATATTCACATTAGCACTGACCTATACAAAGGATTCCTAACCAGACCTGCATCCAAATTATATCACTACTGAATACTTAAACTTTTACTCCTTTATTAACAAATAGGAAACAATTATGTAAGGGTTTTGCATCTTATGCCTGAAAAGTCATTGCATAAGTGTTTTGTTGATGACGATTCTTCATTCACAGGTGTATGTTATCTTACAAGTTTCTTGAAAAATCCTAAATTCTCTTTTTATTTTTAGAAATATTAAAGACCAGCCTTTCAAAAATGGAAGAACAGGTATGTATTACTTACACTGATAAAGTTATAAGAGTAAAAACATCTTGACATTTTGTTGCCTCTGCAGTCTAATCATGATAGGCTGGGTTTTGTTTCATTTCAGTTTTGTGGCACGTATTTTAACATTTGTTGTTCAAATAGTCAAATTGTTGAGCTTTCATTTTAATCTGTGGATATTGTTTGTTATTTTCTATTTTTGAATATTAGAAATACTTAGAGTTTACACAGGAAAGTGCTCTTCCATCTGTCTTCATGTTGAGCAGTTAGTGTTACCTGTGCACAGGTAAAGTGTCACATTATGGTATTTAACAAGTAGTTTATCTTGTGAGTAATTTCTTCAAAAGCTCCTTCAATACTTTATTCCATTTACAGTATATGATTCCATTTTTTAATTCATTGGACCAAGGATATGATTTCAGTCATGTAAAATCTCATTTGTTTATTGTGAAGAAAAAAGTTGAGACTGTGCTTAATATTTGTCTACGCAGATTTTTAATGTGGTCAGTAATAAACCTTACCTATCTGCAGTCTACCAAGTGACAATTTACTGGGCTGCAATATGAGGACATCTTGCTATGAACATTCAGATGAATGTGTTCTCCATGACTCATTAGGAAATTCTTGAAAATACCTGCAGCCCCAGGATAGTTTTAGCATATTTTTATGAAGGTTCATGATATATTTAATTTTTTTATGTTGTACTTCTTGCACAGCTCTTCTTAAAAAGGAACCACAGTTGAAGAAGCAACCATTTGCAAAAGTTGCAGATACTAAATGTGACAATAAGAAAGCACGTTTGGAGCAGCCTCTTCATCCTTCATGGGAAGCAAGCAAGAGACGCCGGGAACAAATGTCTCAAATTACGGCATTCCAAGGCAAAAAGATTAAATTTGATGACTAAACTATATATAAATTGAGATTTTTTAAGAAGATTCGTGTAGATTTGCATCCCGTGGTATTTTCTTATGAAGTAACAACTACTGTTTGAACATTTTTGTTATACTGTCCTTATCCTTTGCAACCTTTAAAATAGCAGCTGCTAGAACTTTCTATCTGAGAATAATGAAGATTGCTTCATTTATTCAATATGTTATCTCTTAATTAATATATGGTCATATGGTGTTGGTTCATAAGTACCAGTATGTAGTGTCACCATTTATGAAACACACCCTAACATGAATGAAGCTTCTTTGGACCATCATTTGTGCCCTGTAGGAATAGTGCAGATTCTTTGGAGCTTGTTTTTTGTGTAAAAATTTACTTTAAACTATGTGAGGACTTGGATGTCAAGAGAGAGGAGAAAATATAAAATACTGAGGTGATGATCCTAGGACTATATTATGAAATACATCTCAGCGGAGAAAAAGTAAAAGATTCTTAAACTCACATAGACTTCACAATTTCATGAATCTCTCAGGTAGCAGGGAAAGCCAATCAGTAGTATGCGTGATATGAAAATTTCTGGAGATAATAAAATATAGACTTGCTAAATTGCGATCTCTGTTCTTTGATTATACTGCTAATTTGAAGAACTGAAAGAGTGTCTTTAATACTGTTGTCCTGGTGGATATATCTGCGTGCTTCAACCTATCTGTCTTGCACTTACTGAAAGAACACTGAATAAATGAAAGATCTCTGTACACTAAGAAACATTAGACTTTTAAGTGGCAACCTGAGTTTAGAAGTTCATTTGATTGGGATATGAGGTAAAATCTTCATTGTATTTTTCTTCAGAGGCTTTTCCTACTGCTTAACTGAAACGAGTTCTGAGCTTGTAATTGATCTTTTACAATGTTGTTTATTTAAATATAGTTACCTTTCATAATCTTGTATCTTTTGTAATCAAATTAATTTAGTAACTTGGTAAATTACTGCAGTGGGTGTAAGATAATACACTGTACTATTCGTGTAGCATTTTATAATGCCTAAGAATAGCCCTGCATCAGACCAAAGGTCCATCTAGCCTAATATCTTCAGTAGTAGTCAAAAAGGGATGCTTTAAGGATAGACGAAGCACACGATATATCATCCAACTTCCAACGTGTCAAGCTTCCGTTTTATAGCTCAGTGATATCTTGTGATATTGTAGCTTATTGTGTTTAATAATCCTCAGTGGATTTCTTTTCTGCAGATTTGTCTGCTCGTAAATCCATTATACTTGTAGAATCTGTAGTCCCTTAAGGTGTAGTAGTCCTTCCTATGTGTTACACTCTTACGAAAAACAATCTTTTTCTGTGTGTCGACAAAGAATGCCAGCAGTGTCCTGGGCTGCTTTAGAAAGAGTGTTGCCAGCAGGATGAGGGAGGTCATCCTTGCCCCGTGTTCAGCACTGGTGAGGCCACATCTGAAGTGGTGGGGCCAGTTCTGGGCTCCCAGTACATGAGGGACATGGACAGCCTGGAATGAGTCCAGGAAAGGGTGACTAAGGGCTGGAAGTCTATGACATATGAGTGGAGACTGAGAGAGCTGGGGTTGATCAGGAGAAGAAAAGGCTCAAGGAGATCTTGTCAATGTGTATAAATACGAGAGGGGAGGGGGAGTGTAAAGGAGATCAAGACAGGCTCTTCTCAGTGTTACCAAGTGCAAAGACAAGAGGCAATGGGTACAGATACAAGAAGTTCTGCTTAAACAAGAAAAACCTTTTTCACTGTGAGAGTGACAGAGCACTGGCACAGGTGCCCAGAAAGATTGTGGCGTCCCCATCCTTGGAAATACTCAGAATCTGACTGGACACACTCCTGGGTAACCATCTCGAGGTTGGACAGTGGGTTTGAACTAAATGATAGTCCTTTCTACCTCATCTACTACTTAGGACTGAGTCAAGCAATGACTCCCTAACCGTCAGCGGCTCCACAGGGGAGTTACGGGATGCATCTAAAACATGTAGTTGCTGTGTAATACCTCAGTGTATTCCACTTGGAATGACTAATTAGAGTCAAATGTTAGGAAGAAGTTCAGGGTTTTTAAATGTAGTGTTACTCTGTTGCTGGTATGGCCACCTCTCCTGCAGACTTTGTCTCTTAATATATATAGCCCAGCAATTTCTGCCCATTCTCCCATCCTGTGTTAAAGTTTTGAAGGCTAAACATTCTGGTTGGTCTATTTTATGCTTATTATCTAAGCATGTCTTTCCCCCACTTGGTTAGACTCTCTTTTTTGCCTCCTAAACAAATGTCAGTATATGTGGTATTATCTTCCTGAATAGCATCGCCACTGAGAGGAATTAGAAATTCAAATAACCTTCAATTTCCTGGTGGGGTTTTTTTTGTTATTATTTTTACTGAACCATATGGAACAAAATTTAAGGCCAGGAGCATCAAAATAAAACATGGAGATGTGTTTACAGTGGTTTTGTAGGGAAGGATCATATTTTGCAGAAAAAGCCACACATTTACCTGCTATATACAAACTCTTCTAAGTTTTCCAGATGCAAATGCTAATCCTTAATGCTTTAAATAAATAACTAAATAAATCCTAGCCAAATGCTGCACCAAACAAGTGTTTGGTCTGTGACTTCTCTGGCTCCAGTAAAAGGCAAGAAAAATTTCTTTTGGTAGATGTCATCAGCTATAATACAGTTTTTTTGTGGACAACCTATCTTCCTTTTAGCAGATGAGCACCCTATTTTAAGAGTTGATTCACATTAAAGATGAAAAAGTTAAAGATTGCAAATAGTTTTTGGAAAAAAAAAAAAAGACTTTTTAAGGAGCTTATGTTCTAAAGCACTTTTTTGCAGGGACTTAGAGATCTAGGAGCATTGGTTTATCTTGGCATTTGAGCAAGTTTCTTACTCAATTCTTACAGCTGTAATTTGTGGCCATAGAATTCTTCCTGAAGGAAGCTTGACATCAAAACATGTTTGGTGTTTTGGGTTTTTTTTGGAGGGAGTTGTCTTCAAAAACACTTCTGAGCTCTTACTTTAAAGAAAAGAAAAAAGATAACACACACTGAACATGAATGAGAGAAAGATTAGGTTACTGGCACTGGTTCATATTTTAATGGGGTTACTACTACTTTTAGCTGGTGCTTAGTGACTCACCTGGATCACAGCCTTAATGGACTATACAAAGTAGTGATGGCTGAGACTTGATAATATTTTTTAGATGCAACTGGGCAATTTTTTGTGAACTGATAAACCCAATGAACTTGCCTGGAGGTTGCTGATAACATTCAGAATTTTTCTCCTCATCACAACAACATTTTCAATATACACATGATTTTAACATAACATATCTGTAATACCGTGTAGACAGAGACCTCTCACAAAGTATACCAATTTATTTTTATGGTGATATGGAAAGTTATTTTATTCTGTAATGATTAGATTTAAAAAGCCTTGAGAACCATGCCTTCCGGTTCAGTACCATTCCATAGAAGAAATGTTCACAGGCAGGATACATACTGTCATACACTACTCAAGTGCTTCAAGTTCACAATTTTTTCACTCCAGACTTACTGACAAAACAGTATCAGATTTTTCAGTGTCTTGTAAGAGAGTCAATATTAGTTTAAATGTGATTTTTTTTTTATTTTTTTTTTTTTAAGGAAGACAAGTATACTATTGATAGCAACAGTTTGAAGATTTCCAAACAGGCATAAATATTTCTCTCATTGTTTTTTATGGACTGATTAGATCAGGACAATGAAAATTCAGTTACCGCAATACTTTCTTAACCGAAAGTGTTGGGCTGCTTTCTAACTGTAGACTGGTGATAGATCATTTTGCGATACTAGGCAGGTGATCTAATGTGAAAATAAGATAGTAGAATAGCAGGTAGAAGATACTTGGAAACTAGGAGATGCTTTATTTTCACTAAGTTTGAATATACTGTCTCCAATAATTGTATGTATTTTTAACTGCATTTTTGTACTTGTATGGATTCTGATCCACACCAAGTTCTGTGCTCTGGGGATAGCACTTGCAGGAATGTCCTCAGTTTGAATCTCTTAGCTCTAATATGTAGTATAGGAATAATTTTGTTAAATAAATTCTAGAAATGTCATCACAACGTTTTTTGTATCTGAAATAATTCTACATTTATTTTATGAATTTTAAAAGATATTACATCCATTTTGTCTCCATTTACTCAAAGCCAAGAGTGCCATTAGAATTTAAGTGTTTGACAACCTCTTACTAGAGTGAACATTCCAAAGTTTTTAGCCATGCTCTTCTGTGTTAATCCCTCGTGAAGGGACAAGGCTTCACAATTCAGCCTATTTCATCATTTTAGTGTACAGACTGAAGAGGCAGCAGGACATTGGTTTGTACTCAAGAGAATATAAACAGGAAAAAATGTTTTTTTGGAGTAACTGAGTGTTAAATGTGTTGGTCAGTTTTCTAGAGTATGTAGACTTTCTACCATGGACTGCTCAAATGTTCTTTCCATGAAAGTGAAGGGTTTGGAGCGGAAATTCTGAAAGTGGTTTCCAAGTTCCTATTCCTACAGAGACAGCCAAAATGGTAAGGAAATCTTGTATCCACATGAACCATCTGTTATGCCTTCAGATGTTAAGCCTTTGTGTAGTGTAAGAGGTAATTTATCCTGCCTTGCAACTTCTTCTTGCTTGTTTCTGACAGCAATGTCGGTGTGACAGAATCTTCCTCATTTTCATACAGATACCACAACTTTAATTGAAGCTTTCTCATCGAGAGATGAATCTGGCCTGTGCATTAAGTATCATACTTTGACAAGTAGAACGCTTGAAACATTTTATTCAAGTCATTTTCACATAAACTTGCAACCATAATACGGGCATGTAACACAAGAATATGAAAGTGCAATGAAGAATACAAAGCTAGTGCCTGAATATTATAAATTAGAGCTTTTCAGATAAAGATGCAAAGTTATCGAAATTAAGACTCTTGGAAGAAAAGTGAAGGAAATAATGAAAAACCTTCAAAAAAGTTGCAAAAACAAGTGGCATTTCACTGTATCTGTAGCATTTAGTTGCATAATAAAAACCTCCCAATAACATACTCTCTGGTTTTAATTCAAGTTAAAATCTTTCAGCACCTTTTAGGATTTGGAGAAAATGAAAATGCCTTATCGGCATAAATGCGAGACACAGGATAAACCACCTTTCAATGTCTCATTTATGAAATTCGCCCTGCTGGTTTTGAATGAGTAGACTGCAAACAATGCATGAATGACTACAGGAAGGTATGTTTGGTGTCTGCACTCATTCGACGCTGCATAGTAAACTTTGGAGCAGAGAGAAAACGAGTAGACTTTTACTAACACAAAAACATCTTCTACACAATATGTTGGTTCCATTGGTGACCAATCTGTCATTTTTGTTACACTTTTGTCTAGAAATATGCAAATACCAAATGTATTTCAGGATTAAAAAAAATATATAACAAACCCCTCCTGTAATGAGCCTGACAGACAATATGTTCCTTATGTGCAATTTCATCTAAGATCTGAAATGTGGGAGGTAATTGCTTCACACACATTTTTATGATTTGGCTTTTCAAAGGAAATTTAAAGACTGCAAGACAGCAAACTCTTACTAGAATTCTCACAAAATTTATATCTGATTTTGCTCCCACTGAGACCAATGGCAAGATGCCTTTCAAAGATGATGGGAATAAACCCAATGTCTGGTAAAAAGGAATCTAAAATATAATTTGCTGTATAAAGTAAGTTTTTATCAAAACAGTTTTTATAAATGTTTTTCAGCAAAAATGCACGTAATCTTATAAATATATTCCAGTATGAAAAAAGTAAGTTAAGGTGTCTGGGTCAAAACTGCAGAGCCAAGATACTGAAAATACTGGTTGGCACTCCCCTAATTAGAACTACTTATACACATGCTATATAATAAACTCTTCTACCTCTACTGCATTGTGATTTACTCTAGTTAAACAGGGGAAGTTAAAGTCACATTCCTTCATTTTTTTTAATCCTAAAATCCCTTTTTCTAAGTAGACTGTTCATGTTATCTTAGGCAATTTTTGTGCTATTGTACATCACTGTCATGTTGCTTAACACACATTTCAAAACAAATACAATATTTTGCTACGGAAAAAAAGCCACATTTTTGTAGCTACAATATCCCCAATATTCAAAGTTATGGCGTTCAACACCTTTCTGAACCAGGCCATTCCCACTGAAAGGACTAAGTCCAGTATTACAACTTGCTCCACCTACACAGATGCTCAAGGTCCTCTGGCTCCTTGCTGACTTCAGTGGAGTTCTGCAAGTAGTTTGGGTATAGACATGTGAGCAGGTTACTGCCTCGTAAGCCGAGGGATAAACTCAATTTCTGTGGCTGCTCCGTGTCCAGTTAGCGCTCTCTTATCCCACATTCAGCATCAGGCACAATGAGGTACGAGCATAACCTCTTAGCAGGAAGCAGCCCGTGCCCACAGCCTAGCTTCCGTTACAGTAGCTTTTGTGTCCATCGCCCAAGCTGCTGTCAGGACTTTCACCCCAATTTTGACCTAAGTCTATAGAAAGGTGAATGCACTTGCATCCCTTAACACCTTTTAATCTTAAAAAATTCTTTGGGCTGAGATTTCAGAAGCCTGGGCTTTAAACAGACCCTCATTTTTGCAGACATATGTAATAAATGGCTTTCTAATAAAATTAGTTTCCAAATTTTGCTTCTGTTCATTGCCCATACTGGTGACTGATTGCTAAAATGGATCTCTCAGCAAACAAAAAGGGACCTGCAGGTATAAATGGTATTCATTCTGCACCCACTCCCAGTCTCAGGTAGTAATCACTGGTTGCTGGTTCTTAGATTCTTTTTAAGTATTTGTAACTAACAAGTTATGATTAAGGTGGAAATGCTTCATAATTGTGGAATAAACTCAAATATACATCGTAAAGAACAAACTGATCCATAAAGGATATTACAATTCATAAAACTTCCGAATTAAATCCATAGGGTTCTCTTGCATAAAATACTTCCAAATACTGCCTGACGTATTCTCAATAGTGATAATAAAACCTACCTATACTCCTCAGATTTTTAGTTTTTTTAACTATGGTGAATAGCACATGTATTTTTCTTTTTTTTTTTTTTTTTAAATACATTGAGCTTTCCATGTTTAATTAGGTGTTTTCAACTGCTGATTAAACTTAACCAATACCAATCAATATTTCTAGGTCCCTCTGTTTCAAAAGTAGATCCTTCATTTTACATGATCAGAAATGTTCTCAAAAAAACACCAGATCCCCTTGTGATATGTTATTTCACAGTTTAAAAACAAAATCACAGCTACTGTAGCTTACAGCAGAGTGCACTGCAAAAGCAAAATAATTTGGGGATGGGAGGAGGAGTGGTACCCAGCACCAGTTAAGCAGTTCAGCAAAAACTTTAATTTGGGCTGGAAGTTTTTCCCCTTAACAATGTTGTATTTGGTTCCTGAACAGCCTAAAGTAGGATGTTAAATACATTGACTTTTGTTCTCCCTCTATATATAGTATATTTTCAACTTCATTGTTTGCATACTGAGATACACATTTTAAAAGTCAAATACAGTACTTAAGGGGGAAGCAGGTAGTAGGCTTTTTCACAATAAAAATACTTTGTTAGAGATTCTGACCTACTTCTGTTTGTGGTGCCACCTGAGTTAATTGCCTGGATTATTTTGATGGTTAACCTGTTCAAGTTGGATGTTTTTCACAGATGACTACATCAGGGACTCTTCATCATCTCCAAGAGCCCTTTTCTTGACAGGTATTTATTTTTATCCACATTAAGTTTGCAGAAGTCTTTTAAAAGCCCCACCTTGAAAAATCTCTTGAACATAGACAGGTGGATAAGTTCTTTAATTCATTTCCACAGATGAAAGGTTTCTTTCCAAACCCCATCTGCCTTTTTTTCTTAAGAAAATGGAAAAACTTCTAGTGTATTAAAAATGTAAACATAACTTTTCTTGCAGGGGTATAACTGATATATATATATATATATATGTATTTCTCTGCTATATGTTAATATTCCTTGAAAACTGAACATACTTTTCTCATTCATATCAACGTGTCCTAGCAAGTTTTATTTTAATGGTACTGTAGCATTACTCTTAAGCTGTTTTTCATTTTGGTATTTTCTGAGATAGCTGACATTAGTACTTTCTATTGCATTTTATTTAATTCATGTTACATAAATTTTTGCTACCTTTTAAAATACGTTCAACTCATTCACCAGTAATATTCCTACTGAAGTCTATTATCACCTAAAGTCCAAATTTTCAGGCGTTAAGAAATACTCGTGCTTCTATGAATGAGTTAGACTTTCAAAATTTAAAGTATCTGTGCATGAATCACCAGTTCCACACATTTCAATAGTAATAAAAGTAATGCCAATTTAAATGCTTAAAATCCAGTTACAGGTTTGGTTGAGAAGCAGCTGAAGTGCTTCAAAATCACATAAGGCATGTGGGTGTATGTGTGTATGTTCTGTAGTTTTGTTTCTATAGTGTTTACATCCTATTGAAGTTTATATAATGATACTTCAGTTCAAAACGTTTAGCACCGTCTCAACCATTTTCTTGCATCTTTCTCAGTATCTGTCAAAAGAAAAGAAACAACGTTATGCAGATGACCAAGTAGATGGAAAAAGAGTATCTGCTAAGTACGTTTTTGTCAGTGAGTCAACAAGCAATGACAGAAATTTTGTTTCCTCACCTGCATGAATATATTTACTTGGTAACATTTACAGAGGTAAGATGGGGAGACTAAAAGTTAAAGGTGTGACACGTAAATTTCCCTTCCACATGAATGTGAGCAGAAACCATGTTCCTAGAAGTACCAGTTAGTCAATCCAGTTACAGAGAAATGCTGTATAAGCTCCTGACACAGGTCTGTCAAAAAGGATCGCTCTTGACCTGCAGGACGCCTGTTGTTCTTTCTCCTCTGTTCCCTGCAAGTGTGACCACCACACAGCGAGAACAAATAGAGGATTTTGCTGAAGCCATTAAGCTTGTGGGGCATGAAAGAATGTTTCTCATTTTAGCCTCATTTAACTACTGTTTTCCTAATACAAAGTAAGGGATTAATATTTTAAACACTAATTAAGCAACAGTCACATTAATTCAGTAATGTTTGTCTCACTGATGCTACATGGCAGACTATACTGGTCATTTATTTTACTTTTTATTTACTGCTCTGGAATTCATCTCACATGAGCCTCTATACAATGTTAATACTCACTCCTGATGCAATCCAAATGCAACCACTTGATAAGTATTTTGTATGAGCAACTAATATGTTATCCTTAGAACCGCTTACCTCTGTGTTACTGAAGACTGATTGCTTTGTGTGTGTTTCACAGATACTAAGCTACAGTAGATCTACAGTAAGAATGTTAATTAAATGAATTTGCCTTTTTGGAGGGAAGAAAAAAAAAGAAAGGCCTAATTGAGGCATTGTTTAAACTTTTAAAGAACCAAACTGTAAATGGAGTGTGTCTGGAAGAACTGTTTCAGGGAGGATGACTGCTGTGTCAGCAGCAGCAGCAAAGTAACATGCATGTGTGGGATTTTGCAGAATGTTTTAAGAGCTCTATAACTGCTCAACAGTTCTGTGTAGATGCTCTGAATGAGCATTGAATGAGCACACAAAGGGCTTAGTGCAAATACAAAGAAGACATGAGCCAGAGGTAGTTATCTACAAGCCCAGACAGTAGCAGCAATTTTGAAAGTGCCATATATCATGATATCACAACTGCAAGAGCAAAATTCTCACTTACAATTGTTTTTCAAGCCTCCCTAATTTTTAAAAATCAGTGCTAGCCTTATGGAAATAGTTCAATTACCAGAGGTCAGGATTTGAAAGTTAGGCAGTTATCAACAGCAAAGACACTGCTCCCATCATTCCTGCCAAAAAAGATCTTTGAAAAGTACCATCTGAATTTTGAATTAACACATTAGATCCTGAAACCCAAGAAACAACATACTGAATAAATTGCTGTCACTAGAATTAATGGTGGGAGTTATTTCTTCCATACAAAATAAATCTCTAAGCTTCACAAATCTGTTTGTCAACTTTAGTACTATGAATATAGAACAGTTGCAAAAACAAAGGAATGTACTTACGGTGAAATTGTACAGCCAGAGGCATATGCATGGTGGCCTGTATAGCGTATATCGCAGCGTACTATATTGTTGGAGTAATCAGATTCAGGCACTAAATAGCTGGGGTTTACGCTCACCTTAAGGGGAGAAAGCACAGTGTTGTCTACTTGCAGGTTTGAGTTGAAAACTTACATTCAAAAGGACATATGCATACAATTTGCTTATTTAAAAGACAACAACGACAATAAAAACCCCACCAAGCCTCCCCACTCTCAAATACCCTTACCTTCAGAATGTAATTTCCAGGTTTCACATCTGTAATATCAATCCACTGGCAATCTATATCGGCATTGTAAGTGTCATAGCAGCCAGGGCTCAGTCCCTTAAAAATTGAGATGGATGTCAAAAAATCATTAGGAATAGTAACATTCTAGACATTAGGGACACTCAGAGTGAAGTTCAATTAACCATCACATTTCACTAAGAAAATTACCTTAGGAAATGAGGCTTATTTTTTCTGGGCATTTTATTTGAATATCTGAACTAGAACTCCTAATTCTAACATATCACTTTTATAGACAGCACTGTATTACTACAGCATAAGAAACACCTATGCCATTGATAGTGTGAGATATCTATATTTTATCTGTATTTTATTACCATTTGTTACAGTACTCCTTTTATGTAAACATTGTTGATGCTATTACGCACTGTTCTTTACAAAAGGTGAGAATAAAATCAGAACTGACCAAAGACTGGACCTAAATATCTGTAAATCTCAAGTAAATAGTTTCTGAGGTCTTTGAGTATAAATTTGATCACCATGATGGAACCTGTCTCCACCCTTAGGAATGATGCAACTTTTTCCTATAGATGTACTCTGCCAAAGTGCCATCTTTGAATAGTAGAGTCTATGGCCATTTTCACATTGTGTTTTGCATGGAAATGGCGTTTCCTCAGGCAAACGGTGACAGAAGAATCTGAGAGAACTGCAAATGTAGCCTTTCTTCCAGATGAATCTTTTCTGAAAACTTTGTTGCTGTTAGGAACATTCATAAGAATGTCCATATATTAATGTATTGGTCATTCAAATCTCGTGTCTTTAACTACAGCCAATGTAGACTGCTGCAGGCAAAGCAGATCTGGTGACACACAAAGTGCACAAACCCCAAGTCCTGCAGGAATTCCCCCTGGGCCCAGCTGGTGATCAGCTCAGACTGTTACGTGTATGTGCCAAGTCTGAGGCTGGAGGAAAGTTTTACAGTCCAATTACAAACCCCTGAAATATGGGCTTCCAGTGGAAATGCTGACACAGCCATGATTCTAGCGACACAAATACTCCAGCTGTAAAATATGTTGCTTAGTTAGATGTCATAGTCTAGAGAAGGGGAAAAGATACTTATAAAACCTCTTCAAAGCCTTTATGTATTGCAGATCATTCATTATATTTAAAATTCAACTGTGGACACGTCAGCCAGTGAAGCATAGCTGTCATTTCTCTGTGATAAAATAACTACCTCGTAGATTAAAAACTGCAGAATAAGGGAAACAAGTTTATAAGTATGACCACATTGAGTTAAACCACAGATCCATCAAGCTTAGTGTCATGCCTCTGACAGTGGTCAGCAGCAGATGCCTGAGGAGCAAAAAACATAAGAAATGGGATGTGTAATGTCCTTTGCCCTGGCAAAGTCCTTCCACCAGGCATTTAATTGTATTTAAGACATGGGGTACCATCAGATTTTTGTGTTTAACAGCCTCCATTACTTTGTCTAAATTTTTATGAGCCCATGTAGATAATTCTGGTCTCTGCAACATCCTATGGCATGGAATTTAGTACTTTATTCACGTGTCAAAAGAGCACTCCTCTCTGTTTTAAAGCTGTTGTCTGCCAGTTCTTTTGGATATTCTTAAATTCTTGTACTGTGAGAAACAGTGAATATGAACAATTTCCTCTTTCCATCCAGGACCACTGAAGATTTGCTACTATTTCTGGTTTTCCAAATGGTCTATGACATCTCTTGGTGTTGTAGCCATGTTACGCTGCTGATCATCCTTGTTGGGTGGCTGTTTTTTTAAGCTTTAAGCATCCTGAGGGTGGCTGTTTTTCTAAGTTTTTCTGGAACAGTGGTGACCAGAACTCGATGCAATATTCAAGATAGAAGTCTATCATGGATTTGAATAATATCACAATGGTACATTCCATTTTATTACAGCCAGTAGCTGTAAGTATTAAGGGAATTCAGCACCTTGCCGCTTCGTGCTCTGCAAGGGAGAAAATACAAGCTGTGGTCTCTGGGACCACTCAGGGACACCACCAAGCAGTTTGTGGGGGATAAATACTGGAAACTACTTCTTTACTGACTCTGTCTTGGGTTCCCTTTGGCTCGCTTGACCAGTCCTATAACCACAAGAACTTGTGGTGTGTTTTCATATAGTTCAGTTACCAGTGATGCTAGGCTAATGAGTGTCCCTGCATTTTAACGAGACACTCACATTTAGCAGCACCTGGGCAAATTATGAATTTCACAGTTAC
Organism: Aramus guarauna; assembly: GCA_013400195.1. NCBI lineage: Eukaryota > Metazoa > Chordata > Aves > Gruiformes > Aramidae > Aramus > Aramus guarauna. The sequence goes on from VXBL01010169.1 coordinate 133,581, forward strand.
AAATTTTAAGTAAATTATAAGTCTCCAAGTTGCTATCCTGGCCTCTGTGATGGAGAATTTCAGAGCCAGTTAGGACATCAGATAATTTAAAGCATCAGATGACTGGTAGAAAAAGTATCCAAAGACAAAGTAGACGGGAAAAGAAACTTGATTGTCTCCAAACCAACTCTTACCTGCGTATGCGCTGTACATGCGTACCGTCTATAATATCCATAATCACAGGAGGTATCTTCAAGACAAAAACTTGCTTTGTGTCCTTCAGCAACTTTTCTGTGTGAGCTTGCATCCAACAAGTCATAGTGGCTGAATTCATCCATGCTGTGATAATGTCTGTTAAACCATATATACATTGTTAAAGATGGATCAGATCTTGTCAATAACATTTTAACATATTCCTATTTGATCTACATTCTCTTAGATCTCGCCAAATTTTTTTATTACACAGAACTTGTGTGTTAGTATAGTTTCCTATTACTGACCATTCCATTAAGTTTTATTTTCATTATTCTAATTCTCAATGACTGTAAAAACGCCATCTTCTGTAAATAAATAACAGATTTTAATTTGTTAAGGGAAAGACTCCATAGCAGCACTGTTTTTCCAAAATTTCCTGTTTCAGCTCTTTTCCAATAACAATAGCAAATATTAAGTAGCTCATATTTGAATTGTACATCTTATAACTGCCTTTAGCCAGAGTTTAGCAAGGAATGCTTACCTTACATACTATAAATTCCAGGGAAGTTTGCTACTTGCTAACAAAAACCCAACAATTTACTTTCACATTTCCACGGCCCTCAATTCACATTCATAACATTAGTGAAAACAAAATCTGCATAAAGAAATCAGCCTCTGTGTACTGGCAATGCAAAGCTCATCTGATGTCAACAATTTTTGTAGTTCATACTTAATGTATTCTCTATTTCAAAAGCCTGTATGCTTTTGATCTGGGCACAGTGATGCATTTTCTTGCTCTTATACAAAGTGAGTTCCAGCTCTTACTATGGACTTGAACACCTATTATTCTTGTAATTTCACTTTTTCTAAACACATGGAAAAACTAAACATGTACTCTCTACCTGCACGATGTCTGTGCAGCTTTTCGCTGCTGTTGCTTATGTATGCTTTCAGCTCAAGAGGTCTATGAAAAAGATATAATTAAATGGAATTCAAATGTATTGTGAAAACCAAGGGGAGCACACCAGTCTCACAAGCATGCATGTCAAGAACACTAAAACTGGTCCATAGATAATGATGACTAACAATGAAATTTGATGGTTAGCCAAACTAATTGGCAGTTGTAGTTCATTTCCAAATAAGCTTGTTTCACTGTCATGGAAACGATAACAAGAAATGTACTTTTTTTTTTAGGCAACGTATTTTCTGTCCAAGAACTGAATCAACTTCAGAGACACCTTGCATCTGGATAGCGATAGCTGTGGCAGAGTAAGAAACTGCTTCTCTACAAATGGAAGATTTGAATTGTTCTCTATCCATTTCATCCATTTATCAACTTTGTAAGCACCAGGGTTGGTTGGTTGGTCTTTTTGGTGGTGTTTTTTTTCAGAGGTGGGGATTAACTAAAGCATTTATAGAGGCTTTTTTTGTTTGGTTTGATTTACTTTTAGCTTTCTCATCCTTACAAGATTTATAAACTAGTAATATCAGTAATTTTTTGAGTTTTTTCTAATGATACTGAATTTTCATTCAAAGCTTAAAGCCTCTGAAGCTAGACAGAAATATTCTATTGACTCCAGGTGCCTTTAGATCAAGCCCACATTACACATTATATTTTTAATAGAATAATATTAAGTTATCACTGATGTACCCATAACAGCAGAATTGTATTTTAAGTAAGGTGGAAAAAAGGTAAGCTTTCTAGTATTTTACAATTGGTCCTGCTATGAAATAGTGAAAATTGGAACAAACCTGCAAACTGTTGCATGTGAATTTTCTGAAAAAATACAAGTTTGCAGTGTTACCTGCTCCCAAAATGTTGAAAATATTCTCCCACATTTGCCTTGCCAGGTTTCCAGTAATTTTGCTATTTATAGAGCAATACTGCTATGTGAAGCTATCATGATATGATAATGGGATCAGTCAACTCAGTATCTCCTCTTTTCCGTATTGACTAGACCATTGCTTGTCTTGACCTTGAAATTCAGGTCAAGAAGTATGGGTAAATGTTTACAATAATGTATTATAGGGAACATGCTAGCAGATGTACATTTTAGGGTTTCCACAGTTATTTTAACGTGATTTGGACTTTTATTTACTGATTCCACTTAAACGTAACTAGACCATAACCTATGTAAAATATACTTAAAGGGAGAAGGTGCCACTGTCAAAACTGATTTGAGACTTGTATTTGTAATGAATTTATACTTGTAAGAGTTTTATATATAAGCTTCATATCCATTTTGGTTTCATGTGGCTATACAAAGAGTAATTACCACTACCATAAAATTAATCAGACAGTAAAATGCTAAAGGTTCCCTCCCCATGGCTTCCCCCACTTCACTGCAGCTTTAGAAAACGTCACCTTTTAAGTGACAATTTGTTAGTGAAGAAGATAATTAGAAGGTACCATACTGAGGACTTCACTCACTGGTGACAACTGTGCCACTCCCATGAATAACGGGGTCTGCTGGGTAGAAAGTCTGACGTGCCTTGATTTTTCACTCTTTGGGGGAATCTCAGGAGCACCCGGTTGTCGTAGTCTCTAACATCTGCTCGATAAGCTGAGCTGTAATAATGCAAAAACCAGCCATAAGTATATGTAATAAACACTTTAAAAAACACTCTGTATTGTCTCAGAAGTCACTGATAGCACAGATCATTTCAGTGCCCTTAAAGCTCATGCATTAGAGACGCACAAGAATTCCACATGGTGTGCGCAGGAGTCCCTGGTGTCAGACCAAGACCTGAGTAAGATTCAGATCTGCTTTTAATAATATAAACAGCAGTTTGACCACTGACTCTCTGCCTCCGTCTCCAAAGCAGATCACCACTTAGCTCTAAAATTACGCTGGTACCAAAAATGCAATTTCAATAGTTGCTGTTAACAAAATAACTCACTGTGTATGTAAGATCACACAACAGATGTTTGTTTCTGTTGTAATATAATATGTATATATATATGCCTTAGGCTATATTGTCCTATTTCACATAGCTATTATCCACAGTCTTTTAAATACTGGAATATTTTAATCAGTTGATAGCCAGCAAGAACATTTCCATTAGTCTTCACTGTAAAGTTACCATTAAAAATACTTCTTAAGCCATGTTTTCTTTTTCCAGCAAGTGAAGAAAGAGCATGACCTTGGAAACAGTCTCACGTCAATTAATGATGCGGGTAAATAAATAAATCTGGTTTGCATGATAAGGTATCAAACAGTTAAAATGGTTAAAAACAGCCATGTTGATTTCTTTCCAAACAAAACAGGAAAAATCCCTCTTTGCCAACTGGCCAGGACCTAACTTCATAGCAAAGCTGTTATTTCAACCCAGTAAAAGACTTTGAAACACTTTTCAGGAAGATTTTAGTCTTAAGAGACATTACAAGGCATAGGCCCAGAAACAATTAGCATGGTATAATTTTGATAGTAACTTGTGCTGGTTAAGAATAGGGTGTTTTTTAAATGGAATAGAATATGATCTGGTTGGATTAGAGGAGGGAGATGAAAAGCACCATATTCAAGTGGGGTTTTTTAGATGCCTCCATTTTGCAAAATTCATATATGTTCGAATGAACCTGATAATAGATACGGACACTACGACTTTTCACAAAATGTAGGTTCTTCAAAGGATCTGTAGTTTGTCTCTCTAACATGGCGTTATTGTTCTCTTATGTGCACACCCTACCATCTGCCACAGGCTTAGAAGAAGGTTACAAATGGGGCTATGGCTCCTCGGGCCCTCCAGCCTCACTTTTCTCCGCTCTTCACGGTGTCCTCAGGTACACTGCGGTGGGTGCAGGAGCACAAGAACCCACAGTGAACAGGCAAACGCCAGGGTGATGCCTACCTTGCCAGGCAGTTCTCCTCGGCAGCACATCTCAAGTTATACATGGACATCCTCTGGACATATGTGGACGCCTGGATGTAATAGGGATCCGGGACTAAGTCAGGGAGACCTGCAGTTCATCAAACCAACCACATAACAGCAAGATCAACCCAGGACACGTCTGCAAATACTTGGCTTCCATCCCAATAGTTAGTAGACCTCGTTTTGCTATGGACCCCTGTCCCCCATTAAGTTCGCTCTCCCTTTTGCTCCCTTTGACGCCCTGCGGCTTGTCTCAAAGACCGCATCACAAGCACGACGCCCGGACCCCCGCGGCGGGCTTCCCGCAGTGCAACCCCCCCCCCCCCGCAGCTCGCCTCC
>VXBL01010169.1:139271-155379 GCA_013400195.1 Aramus guarauna
CCGAGCCTGCGGCGGGCGGGCGCGCTCAGACACACGTAGGCTGCCAGAGTATGCCGTGGGGCAGCGCCAAAGTATGCAAAGGAAAAATGCTATTAGCTCATCAGCGCTGGAGAGACTAGAAACGGGGTGGCGGGGAGGGGGAAGGGGCCGCTAGCGAGAGAGGAAACATGTTTCTGGAAAATCTGCTGGCCGGCACATCTCCCGGGCTGGACCAGCTGCCGGGGACCTTCGTCTCAGCGCTGAGTAACAGTCGGATCCCCTTAATGACCTCTTAATTAGGAGAAAACCTCCATCAAATAAACTCTTGACTATTGACTTTTGGGTTTTCTGCGCATGAGTCACACGAGAAATATACTGGCGGTGCTCCTCCCCGAGTAAGTTTTCATTGAAAAGTGAAATTTCACATGGGAGAGGCTTAGCCCCGTCACCAGAACAAATAAACCTGGCTCGGGCAGTGTCTCCCCAAAACCGCGCTGGAGAAGTGGAGCAGTCTGTGGACCGAAAGCCTCTCCCTCCTTTCCTGCTTTTACAAGAGTTCATCAACGCTGTGTTTTGATAAGTCAAATTACCCATCAAGGCAAAAGAATTAATGTCCGTGGATTTCAGCCAAAACCCCTTTTGGGTGTATTTTTCCAACGGCTGTTTGCTTATGAATCCTTGCAAAGGAATGGAGGACAATACACAACAGTTGTCCTTCACCGAAAGTTTGGTGGTGAGGATATTTCTTAAGTGATTCCGGTCAAAGACAATCAGCCCAGGCTGGAAGTTTTTACCCTCTTGAAGTAGATGCAAGGCACTTCCCAGCTACCCCAGGTCAGGTTACCAGTCCACACACTACTACTGGTCAGACAGATATTTGCCACTGCATTTTGATGTTCTTTATACAGTTCTCCTGACTTTTTATTTATTCATTGTAGTTTATTTTAATTGCATATTACTTCAAATGGTTCACACTTAATAATCAAAATCCTGCAAAATGCAGTGATGGATTGTGAATGCTGATTTATGCTGCTATCCAACTACTAGTAGTAGTAGTAGCTCTTCATAGCCCCTGAAATCAGTGGTGCCATCCTGGGAGTCAAGGTTACCCCTGTGGAGAGGTGGGTCAGAGGCTGTTGCCAGTGCCTCGTACCAGTGGCTCACCAAGCCAGGCTTGCTTGCTCTGCTCTTGATCTTGGGAGACCTGTGCTGCAGACAAGTGTGCAGCCTAGTGGACTGTTCACTTCCCTGCACTCACCCAAACAACCAAGAGGGTTAAAATCACCGGGAAATCAGCAGTTAACAGTAAAAATTCCCAATCTGGAGAACAGCAAGGAGCACAGGACAGGTACGCATCAAAGAGAGCAAAGTCTGCTTACTTGGGAATACCGCTAATAGCAAAGTGGGCGTTTGTCATCACTGCTAGCCAGCACCAGGCTGGTGGGGAGCATCTGCTGGACTGGGCCCCCAACCAGAACCAGTAACTGATGTCTTTCCACAAGTGGGTTGTGCCTGACGTGCCAGTTAGCACTAGTCTGGGCAGCCTGCTACAGAGGTGGTTGGGTTTGGGTTCTTTTATTCATCGTATTTGCAGACTGCTCATTCATCCCCTCTGTTCATCCATCCCCTCTGATCTCTCTCATTGTGGCTTTGAAAATATTATTCTCAATGTAAGGGTTTGCCTGGAACAATCAGTGACTAAGTAAAGACTGAGCAAAATGGAAAGGTTGAAGATAGGGAAAATACAACACTGAAGGAATGAGGTTTCTGTCTTTCTAATCTTCCTCTAAATCTTACTAGTGTTACAAACAGCAGGTTGTTTCCCAATGTGTGGTATTAGACAATTTTTCCACACAGTGGGATTCTAGCCATATGGGTTTTTTTCCTGATTAAGTAACTATTTTTCATGAAACTGGAGAAAGCATAGTTGAGGCTAGTCCTTTTTATCAGAGACTTTTTATCAGCCATTCACGCTGTTTGCCATTTTTTCCATAGCACGAGTTTTATTTGTCAATGAATTTAGGCTTCACAAAGCATGAAAAGCACTATCAGCATCCCTAGAGACTCACATCCTTCACTCATCATTAGGTGCCTATGCCCATTCAACTACTTTCCTCTCCTCACAGGATACCTGACCATACTTGGCTTTTATACCTTGGGTCTGTCTAGACCATCAAAAAGCCCACCAGTATCTGTGACCAGAAGTATGGAGGTGAAAAATCTCTGCACTACCTTAAAAGTCTTGTAAGCAAGCCAGGTACTGTGATTGCTTTAAAAATGTCCTAAACACTGTCAAGTACTCTGGTATTAAGCTTCTTTCTAAAGCCCAATTCTGATACTGGATTGCAGTTAATGTAGTTACTTATGCATTTGCCTACCTTTTTTTTTTTTTTTTNTTTTTTTTTTTGGCTAGAATGACTGGTATGCCTGGGTACTTGTTGCACTGGGGATTTTGAGATTTTGATTTCTACCACCTACAGAAATAAATACAGTCTATATCAACCAAGAAATTAAATTTTCCCTCACCAGAAAATGACAGTAATTGAAGCAGATATCAGTAAGTAATTACAGGAATTTCTCAAAACCTGAGATCAGAGGTATTTTATATTTAAATTTAACTGGCAGATTGTTCAGTCCTCATTCAAAGGTTATAAATGGAAAAATGTCTTTGATGGCATGTGTAGTACTTGGAGCCCTCCTTATGTGTACACCACTATTAACAGCAGTTGTGAATGTCAAAAATGGACAAAGATTAACCTGTTGTCCAAACCCCTCCCTCTCCAAAAAAAAAAAAAACCAAACCCAAAACAAACCCACAAACAAAGATATTGGAATTTGGCATGTCTTGGTACATGTCCTAAGAAAGATATTTTAAGGTTCTCTAAGCTTACTGTTTAGTGTGTGGATGAAAAAAGTGTGATAGTGTAGAAAAGGGGAACTTACTTTAAATGACAGATGGTTTACCCCAATCACATTCTTTGTTACTTTTAATGGTTTTTTTCCCCTTAATAGTTGGAATTAAGACATTACGATATTCTTTACAGTATGTGAACTTCACTAGAAACTAAGAACATTGAGTATTTTAAGATTCAGGTCTGTAATGAGATTTTTTTTTTTTTTAACAAACCAATGTAATTAAAGGCCAGGGTTATAGACTTTTTCTGACATCAGTAGTCTTTGGAGCAGAATGTAAGAATTTATTTTCACAGAAGCTAATCTAGTTAAATTTAGCTACCATTTGTAGGTCTGATTTTGAAGTCTTTAATCAGGCAGCTTTCTTTGACCATAAGTAAAGTGCAAAAGTAAACTTTCAGACATTTTTCTGTTCTGAATTTACAAAGGAACATACAGATTTTTGTTGCTTTACTGAACTTATCAATTTGTTGAAGAAAGAAAATGGTTAGAATTTTATTAGTAGGTAATCTCCTCAGTTGAAAATTATGAGCCAAAATACCACCTGTCCCCTAGCAAATATTTTGGGTTCATCTATCTGCATTACAAAACTAGTTCATAGTTTGTTTTGTACACTGTGAGTAGACTACTGAATTGCACATATCTAAGCCCAGTTAAGGAAATTCAGCACACTTGTCTATCTCTACAGGATCTGACAACATTATCAAGAAAAGCAGCTACGGCACCTGAGATGTCTGTTCTTTTCTTGCATGAGACCTGAAGCCAAAAGCCTTCTGATGAGTTTTTTGACAAATCAGGGTTTTGCAGTGAGGTTTTAATAGCAGTATTTTTGAAGTGTAAAGTGTTGATATGTTGGTAAAGCTGAATATGAGTGGTTTCACAGCATGCAGGTACATGGTTTCGTACTTGAACTCAGATTTTAAGATTGTAGTGAAAGTTAAACAGAAAGTGTGTCCCTTCTTGAATTTATAGTGTGTTCCATCTCTGAATATTGTTTTCTAACATTTCTATTTGTATTATATTTATTTTCTGTTGGTCTCACAAAGGTTTCTATAACAAGTGAGGTTTCTAAAAAACTGAGATAAATACATAAATAGGCAGCTACTCAAATTCAGTCAGAGATTTGAAAATCCACCAAAGTTATTTATTTTCTTACACATCAGCATCTGTAATGAAAGTTTCCTTAAGTATTGTCTTTGAAGTATTAATTGCAATGGTATGCAGAACTTGCCATCAGTAATATAACCAGGTATGTTTGTTTTGATTTCAGTAAGTTGTCTGATGACATGTACAAAGGAATAGAAATCTGAAACACTCAAAGAGCCCACTATCTGTGCATTAATGCCTGTGATAGGTACCAGTTACTTTCATTTAGGAAGTTTAATAAAATTAAAAGTAGATTTGTACAGTGCATGTGCAAACAGTACTTTTTTGTTTGTGGAGTTTGGTCCTGAATTGTCCTCATAAGCAGAGCATGTGCTCAAGAACTGCCTACCATCTCAGACACAACTACCTAACTTTAGTGACGTTTTTGAATACTGAGAAGAAGTTATCATGATAAACCTCAAAAACGTAAGTAAATTCAGAAGAAAAACCAAATGTTTGGGTGAATAGTTCTATACACAGGCATGTCTTTGCCTGGGCTCCAGAATGAGTCTTTCCTTCTGTGTATTTTGCACAAAAGCAAAAAAACCCCAGCAAGTAAGTCCAAGCTGAGGAAGACTTGAGAAAATAATTAGTGTTGAATTGAGGCATTCACTAGACTGTTCTGAGATCAAGAACATTATGCATGAATGGAGAAGAACTCTGTCATTTTCCTCTCCTCTTCAGCAGAGGAGAAGTAAGTCCTTGTAAATCTTTCACAAAGTGAAACACTGTCCAACATAATGTAAGAGCAGAACACATTGGCAGAAATTTTGGAACACAATTTTACTATACATCTCATGAAAGATAGTTTGACATACAGCACCAATATCTCTAAAACAAATCTAACTTTGTTTCAGATTCGTTGTGTCTCGTTCATCATATCTAGGTTGCTTAGTTTACAAGTAGGTATATTTCCTAACTCTCTTATATACCTGGATCTGATAGTTCTTTTCCATCTAGTGTATAGTATCGTTGTCTTCATAATCATCCCTGGATTTGCAAGGCTGTCACAGAGACAAGTAATTTTCTTTGTGGAACCTCAATATCTGATGGAAAAATATCAGAGAAGAGCCCACTATGAAATCCCAAAGTGAATTTTCATAATTGATATTGCAAGAGAATTTTTATACTGATAAGGTACATACAAAGGCTCAATTAAAATAACAATCAATAATGCAAATGTGAATGTATAAAAGGTGGGACAATGATGAAGGTAATAAAGAACTGGCAGAGGAACTCCCATATCCCTATGACTAGGATTTTAATTGTCTGCTACTTTGTTTTCACTGAAGAATATGTACACAGTAAACAACAAACAAAAAACTCCACATCTTTGCATTAGGGAGAATGTTTTAGAGGTGGTTATCAAGGACATTAGAAATACAGTTTGCAGTTTGCATTCAAAAAGAAATGAGAAAAGAACGGGCCACAGCAAGGTCTACTTCTAACAGGACACAGACACCTACCTGACAAAAGGTCTTCTGATAGAGATGTAGGTTCAGAGTTATAGGTACCTTATATTAGCCAAGTTCCCATAGAAAAACAGTGTAATTTAGGCAACTATCAGCCCTTAATCCCTCCCAGATGTTTCCGGCAGTGTTTTGCTGTTTCTGATGCTGTCAAAATGTAAATGTCTGGGCAGGATGTTTCGAAAATAAATATCCTCCCATTTAGAGGGACCTTGATAGGCTTTAGGAACAGACCCACATGAATCTTATGAAGTTCAACAAGGCCAAGGGCAATGGTCAGACCAATCCCCAATATCTGGGATTTGGAGCCGCCCTGTGGAAAAGGATTTGAGGACAGTGGTAGATGAAATATCAGACATGACCCAGCAATGTGCGCTTGCAGTCCAAAAAACCAACCATATCCTGGGCTGCATTAAAAGAAGCATGGCCAGCAGGTGGAGAGAGGTGATTCTGCCCCTCTACTCCATGCTGATGAGACCCCCCCACTTGGAGTACTGCATCCAGCTCTGGGGTCCTGAGTACTAGAAAGACCTGCACTTGTTGGAATTAATCTAGAGGAGGGCCACAAAAATAGTCAGGGGGCTGAAACACCTCTGCTATTAAGACAGGCTGAGAGAGTCGGGGTTGTTCAGACTGGAGAAGTGAAGGCTCCGGGGAGATCTTATAGTAGCCTTTCAGTATATAAAGGGGGCTTACAAGAAAGATGGAGAGAGACTTTTTACCAGGGCCTGTAGTGACAGGACAAGGGGCAATGCTTTTAAACTGAAAGCAGGTAGATTTAATTTAGATATAAGGAAAATATTTTTTACAATGAGGGTGGTGACAACTTGGAACAGATTGCACAGAGAAGCTGTGGATGTCCCCTCCCTGGCAGTGTTCAAGGCCAGGCTGGATGGGGCTTTGGGCAACCTGGTCTAGTGGAGGGTGTTCCGGCCCATGTCAGGGAGGATGGAACTAGATGATCTTTGAAGGTCCCTTCCAACCCAAGTCATTCTATGAATCTATGTTTCTATGAAAATAGGTATATTTCCAGTCCTGAAACAAATCAGCTTACATGCAACAGTGCAGATACACCAGTTTGCCTAAATTGATGGTCTGGAGTAGTGAGCATTTCTTGGCTGCTGAACATTTATTTCTGTAGGCATAGCTAAGTATGTTCTAGGAAGACTGAAAAAAGTAGTGTCTAATTGAATGAGTCTTGGGAAGAACTGACTTTATTTACTTTCCTTATAAGATGAAGTGAACACTAAACCTATTGAGAAATTGTTTGTTGTTCATATTCTCATCCTGTCCAAGTACATGGTTTGGTCCCGTTATCTTTTCTCCTTAGTACTCTCTTGTTTTTTTTCAATTATGTCCTCTCTCAAGCCAGATTGTAAACTCTCCAGTGCAGGCACCATGGCTTCCTCTGTACAGGCTCAGTGATGATCACAGTAGGGCACTGAGTCTGACTATTACTTTTGGCCACCACTGCAATATGAAGAGCAGCCCTGAATTCAGAATGCTGTATTGAACAGATGCGACATTTAGAACATGTGAAAGCCCTCATGCAGCTGTGTGTATTATTGAACAAAGTTGACACTCAGCAATTCCGACTCAAATAAAATACCCGTGGTGGTTTTCCCTTTGGTCTAGATTTCATCATAATATTTTGTCTTACATACCGATATTATGAACTCTTTTACTATTCTGCTCTGTAGTACATCCTTTTTGAAACACATTCCTAATCTCATTCCTGTTTTCATCCCCAGGTAATTATCAGATTTTACTTTAGGTCTTCTCATTGCTCAGATGATTGGAAAAATTATTTCAAGTAAAACATTTAATCATGCAGTTAGATTGAAAGGAATGTTTATAAAAAGATGTTGAAGGTGTATCATGGCTATGACTGCAATATTTGCTTTACCAACTTAGAGCAGAAGAAAAGACATATACTTAGAAAGTGTTTGTTTGGTTTTAATGAGCTGAAATAAAAGTTGATGGTAAATACTATTTTCTCCTCACAGGCAATAGACTAAAATAGCTACTAATTGAAGACCAATCTTTGAGGGCAGGCTTGGAAACTGTCATGGTATGTCAGGTTGATTTCATTTGGTTTATTCTATGTGAGTCGAAGCCTAACAGAGTAATTGGTTTAAACTGCACTGTATGTGTGTCGTTTCAAAGCACTCAAAAATATCTCAACATTTGATGTCATGTAGCCAAACAGAAACTTCCATGAAAATAGATACATTATTCAGAAATGTATACACTCAGCTGTGCTAATTTCAGTTGAATGCTGTAGTGACAGAGGTAGTTGCTGCCTTTATCTGAGAAAGTGGAGCCCTTTCCCCATCCTTCCAGCAGATTTGTCTTGTCTGGTGCGATATATGTCCAGGCTGTGTGACTGCATCAGGTCACGCAATGGGGGTGATGCTGCCAATAGGCTCTACAAGAAGTTAGGCAATCGGATGAGGAAGAGAACAGATGGCAAGCAGTTTTGACTCAGGTGCAACACTGATTTCTCTGTAATTCTGGAGGCACTAGGGAAAAGCTGTGGTTTCACACAGTGGCTGGGTTTGTATGATGTATCTGTGTGGTGGCATGGGAGCAGGACATGAGGATGTGAGATGGGCAAACCAGGAACAATTAACCCCCTTATTTATCTTCCCCAGTAAATCTACAGCTAAACCCATGATAGTTTTTCTTTTAGTCTAGTTTTACCATGCTAATTTCTTTCTCTATTTGTTCTTGTTTAGCAAAACTTCCTGTATGTATCTATCTATATAATATTGTACCTGATACAAAGTACCATTTCCCTGCATAGCTTGAACAAAATCAAAGTCTTGGATTTGTACAAATACACAGACCATCATAAACAAATACATACAGTCCTAAGCTTTAGGAGATTTTATATTTCAGGTCACCATCCATGCTTTATGCTTCCCATAAAGGGGAACTCAATAGGGCATTTGCAGTTCTGCAGAATGGGATATCTCACCAGCTTACACCTTCTAGCACAACAATCTGAAAGGACTGTAGAGACGTGCACCTGCTCCTAGGTTTTCTGCTTTTCCTAGTGGAAGGTTACTGTGACTGGTCCACTGAAGTCAAGCTTCACAGAGGAAGCCAGAAAGAGCTTCTCCAAAGAGCCGTGAGAAATCAACAAGGAATAAGAAAGTCTTGAATTCGTAGCATTGTTCTACTCACTGTCATGGACCTCTTCAGCAATAAAGAACAGAGCCTATAGGAACTCCTACAGGGCTCCTCTAGGAATCATATCAGCAGAAGAGACTCTGTAAGAAGAGAGAACCTGAATAAGAGTAGGCAAGTTTAAGAAGCAAAGATGCTGTTTGAGGAGGATGAAGCTTTCGGAATGTCTGGTTCCAGAAGCAGGTGTTTCTCCCACAGACACAGAAGGAATACAGTGCATATGGATTCCCCTTCAAAGTTTCGTGGACAATTCTAGTGAATGACTTCCATGAAAATCATCTGAGTTACACCAGGGTGGCACTTAGCAGTTGACAATAGAGAATTTAACATGTTTGTATATGTCCTGTGATTTACTTTTTAAAGAATAAAAATTCCTCCAGATGCTGTATTTTTCACTTCTTTTTTTTTTTTTAATTGTAGTTCTGGCTTTTCACTTCAGTTTGCATTAAAATTAGAATGGTTTCCAGCACAATGCTCCTGTTGTAAAACTTCGGTTAATTAAAGTTTAAATTTGACTGTGGTAGGAAGTAGGAGCAGAGCACAATTTGAAATGCCTGAGTTAATTCAGAAGGACAGGACACTGTCTCTCTCAAACTACCGTTTGCCTTTCCATCATTACTGTACTGTCCTTGAAGGTTAGTATTCACCAAAGACTAAAAAATAACAAGGAGTAACTTCAGTTTGCATGACATCATGGAAAATGCAAAAGCACGTTATAGAAATCTCTCCCATCACTGTTCTTTGCACACCACTGAGGAAAAGCATGTCATTTCTGTTAAAGTACTGTTAATGAGCAGTGTGGGACAGGAAGAAAATGAAGTATTCTTTTATAGAAACCACTGGGAAAATCTGTAAGTAAGATTACATGTGTTAGAATTTGGATTGGAATTTGGATTTGCAAAATTTTAAAGCTGAAAAGGACCTATACAGTCTGATCTTCTGCATAACACAGGCAATGGAATTTCACCCAGTAATTTCTGCATAAAGGTCATAATTAGTCACTGAGCTAAGATATCTTTTTTAGAAAGACAGTCTTGGATTAAAGAGGTCAAATGATAGAGAACACACCACATCCCAAAGTCAGCTGATGCAACAGTTTTTTTCAAAACAAAACAAAACAAAACAAAACAAAGCCTCATTCATAATTTGAATTTAATACCTCCACTGAAGTTGTCATTCAGGTCAGCACCTGTAGTAAGAAAGCACCTACCAACACAGGCATGGACATGTTTTAAGCATGAAAAGCAGTGACTGGAGAAGTAAGCAAAATAAAGCAAAGTTTTGCTCATTGCTCTTGTTTACTCACCTTTGTAAGGTCCCTCACTTTTACCTTCTGGTTGCTTGCTTTATGAGGGAGAGCTGGGGTGAAGAGGCAGAAGCAGTTTGGGAAGTTTGGATTTCCAAGTACCTGAAGAAAGTCTGATGCTTTTTTCTCAAGAAATCATCAAACACATTAATTAAGAGAAATTGCTAAGTCTTCTCTTTTGTTACATGGTTTTTGCTTTCTGAACACTGGGATCAGAATGAATACTGCATCACTTGAAAAAATTCAGTCTCCTTCACCACTCAAAACTTATGTTCAGAACACACAATCATAGTTGTAGTTTATAAAATCACATTTAAGATCCACATTCTAGTGAAAACGCATATTGGGTGGAGGCTCCGCTCATAAAAGCCAGGGGAAGGGGAAGGCAGAGCTCCACGTATTCAGTCCTACATCGTGATTTGCAGCTTTTGCCCAGGCTTAAAATATATCATCTAAGCTATATCCCATACCTGAAGAAACTGGCCAGGTTCCTTTCTTTGAGGTTAAAAGACAGCAAACAGGGGCCAGAAACAAAGGATAAATTTCCATTGTGGCTAGTGTGACCCGGTCAGTCCTGTCTCACTTGTGCAGTCCCAGCGAGTCCTTTGCACTCCAGACTCTCTGGTGCACCTCCATGCTCTACGTTGTCAAGTTCTTACCGAGACGTACTTCTCCCAGGAAGCCTGCAAACAAAATGAACATTCATTCCTGTTCTATTGAATCAGTGCTGGCCACGTAGTATCTAGAGAGCATCTCTTACCTCTTCAGGTTTTAAAATACCATTGAGATA
Organism: Aramus guarauna; assembly: GCA_013400195.1. Lineage (NCBI taxonomy): Eukaryota > Metazoa > Chordata > Aves > Gruiformes > Aramidae > Aramus > Aramus guarauna. The sequence continues at coordinate 150,067 of VXBL01010169.1, forward strand.
AATTGGCATTCATTTTTATTTTGTTTGTTGTGGCAGTACCCCGATTATAAAAGCAATGTTGTCATAAAAAATAAAGTTTGTTATGTTTAAGAATATAAGATTTAATTCAGTAATTTTCTGTGACAGAAAATGGTTGTGTTGTTATTCATATCACATGAAATCATGTTTTCACAAACTATATAGATAATGAAAATATATTATTTCAGAAAGATGTTCCAAGCAGTGAACAAACTATGTATGTTAAGTGTGAGTTAGTGACATCATTGAGGAACACAAACTCAACTCATTTGAACCGAGCACCAAGGTAAAACCATAAAATGTAGTGGGCAATTTCTCACTACGGTAAACCACTAGACTATTAGGTATGCAGGCAATATGTGTTTGTTTGCTCCTGTGGATACTGAAAGTATTCTGAATTCCTCAGGACTTTAAATATTATGTTATAAAATGTTAAACCAATACCTTTAGGACAAAAACAGAATCCAACACATGCCACCTAAATTACTAAGGTTGAAAAATAAAAAAATCAGAACTCAAGCTTCTGAAGAATTTTTTTTTTTTTACGGAATATATTTCTACTTCAGCTGTAAAAAACCCTCCAGTTTAAACCCCTGCACTTGTTTACACCTGAGAATAATGATGTACCTTATTCGTTTACTTTTGGAAAAGGTTATTTTTATTTCAGCCAAAGCAACCCTTTTTTTTTCTTCTTTTTTTTTTCTTTTTTTTTCTTTTTTTTTTTTTTTATTACAGCATCTTTGAAGTTAAAATTTACCCTGTCTTTTTAAAGGGAGTTTCCTGTTAAAGAGAACTAAGAAAATTATATGCCTCAGTCCAGCAGGACAATTTATTGTTGTTTATGTCTGCAGTGGACCTAACAGCAACACATACAGCAGCAAGCTTTCTTTCTGGGAAAACCAAACAAATGATGTCCTCATTTTGTTAATGAACAGATAGATTTTTCAGAGTTCACCAAAAGTTAAACATTCTGAAAGAGACCAAAATGCACTAAGTAGGTTTCTTTAAAAAATAATACGCGTTGGGAAAGAAGCAACTCAGAGAGTGCATTCATGTGAAGACTGTTGTGAAAACAATTTCTTAGAACAGATCTTTGCAATGGTTTTTCCACTTCTAAATGCTGATTGTTGTTTTTTTTAATGCAAATTTCTGTGGCATTAATTCTGGGAATTTGTCCAGCTAAACACATTCTTCCATTTAGCCCAAGAGGAAACTCTCGGCAGCAATTCTGAATTGTTTTTTATTTTAGCAATATTGATGTGGAAACCTTTGTTTTATTTTGAGACACCCTTAGACCTATGGTGTGTAATACGATGATGTAAAACCTCAGACATGCAGCTTCTTCAGAGCTGATGATAGGGCAAATAAATATTTACCCCTTGACTAAAAAAAGAAAAACACCATACCATTCAGGAACTCTAGCCTTTCTAGCTATCAACAATATTCTATGTGCTCATTGCCCTCTCCTGGTTTAATGTGGTAATTTTTTTTGTGTTTTAAAATATCCAAAATGGTTCTCCTGAGAACATTATACATTCCTCTGCCGGATTATTTTTTTTTTTTCCCCTCTCAGTCCAATATATCACTTGTGAACATGTTTTTTCAGGTAGTGCAAACTAGCTCTCTCACCAGCGCACTGGAAACAAGCTAAGAGGCAGCGCTGGGGTCAGACCTGGTGAACCCTGCGTGCTCCCTGTGCTGTTGCGGTAGTTATCTGTGACACGGACCTACGGAAATCCAGGCAACGCTTGAATTTAAAAAGTTGCTTTTGGTAACATCCTGCATTAAACACTTACAACAAAAGAAGCTGTTATGAGATAACAGGTCATTACAGGTAAGGATCTCTCAGAGGGCAGAAGTGCTGTTTCTTCATGAAACACATGAGGTCCAGTTTTAGCAGTTTGTTCAATGCCCAGATACATTCCGAATATCTTCAGGGATGAAGATCCTGCATGCTTTCAGAGCCTATTCAAGTGTTTCACCACGCTCACAGTAAATTATTTTTCTTTATATTAAGTCAGAGTTTCTCATGTTCTTATTTAATGAGCTTGTTCCATAGAGTAAGACCTTTCGTTTTAAAAAGGAGAAAACTGATGAAGACAGAGGAAGTACAGAGGTTAAAAATCATGACCGGTGCAGAGGAGGGGACTGGGGAGAATTTTTTTGTAGTATTCAAAAGTAAGACCATTGCCAAGTTTGCATTAAAAAAAAAAAACAATTCCCAAATTTTAATAAAAAAAAAAAAAAAAAAAAAAAATTTTTTCACCAGGATATAATTACCTTGTGGACTCACTAATGCTGGATAATATAGAGAGCACAATGCAGGAGTTGTGAAAGAAATTGAGAAAATAAAGAAAGCCGGAACCATAAGCATCTATTATACCCAATGGTCTGAAAGCAGCCGTGCTCAGGAGGGCTGCAGCCTGCTGACTTTTGCAGGTTAGGAACATATTCCCAAGGTGGATTGCCCAGACACAGCCTCTTGGTATATGCCCTGCTAGCCATCCTGTGCTGGGTACTAGCAGGGACAGCATACATTACGCAGGTGGCATATGTGCTAGGGTATTTTTAATTAGGAAGCCCAAGGCCTGTGTTTATTGGCCAGAAGAATGAGAAATTTTAAGTGCAGCTTTTATGTCACAAGACGGAAAATACAGTGAAAAGAGAAGCAGCTGTGAGCCCGACTCCACATAAACGGTGTTACGTGGGAGCATGGGATCTGATTACCCATGTTTATGAACTTGAAGGAAATTATCTTCAATCCCCATATAGTCCGAAGCTTCTTACTGGTGTGTATGTCCTGTTGCATGTATCAGGTGTTTGTCTTCACATGCATTGCAAACAGATACTGTTATGGGGATATTATATATGTATATTTTGTGTGTATTCACACATGCATGCACATGCGTATGTATGTATAAAATGTAAACAGAATTACTACATTTCACTTAGAAACTTATTCTCTGATCTGCTGTCCTCTGTTTCTGTGAAATGAGAATGCTGGAGCTGTAAAAGAGACTTTAAAGTCCCACACCTAGGGAAAGACCCTCATAGCCAAGGAAGCAGGAGGCACAGCCAGCTAGCCAAGTGTCTTGTAAGGACACCTTCATAACCCTGGGGGTGCGACAGACACATAGTACTGAATCATCCCACATTTTTCTGCTTTGAATGCAAGGCCCAGTGCTTTATAATGCAAAATCTATTTCTTCATATGTGTAATTTTTAATTTACTAAATTGCCAATTACTCAAGTTGTTAGAATAATTACATGAAGGTCTACAATTATTTAAGCAAAATTTAGGATCTCACAAACTCTCACTAACATGCTAATACAGTGTTGTTCTGAAAGCCAGAATACTGGGACATTCTTGAAACTTCACTTATCTCTTAGCTATGTTATTTATTAATCTTCTCCATTTGAAGATAATTCCATTCAGATCCCAAATTGTCCAGAAGGAATGTTGGTGGTTCTGGGACCTCCCAGGCGTAAGAGAAGTCTCTAACTTGTGATGAGATGAGACTTAAACTGAATGTTTGGAGTAAAGAATTTGTATAAAATAACTTCGTAGTGCTCCCAAAATAATCTGTCTGCCAGAATTAGCAGACTTTCTTGTAGGTCTTAGTGGAAATGTCCACATCCTGGAATCTGGCTTTTATATAACATAGTAACACTAAAAGGAGTTAGGACTTTTTGCTGTCCTTATGGCTAAAGAAATAAAGGGACTGTTAGTATACTAAGCAACATACACAAGTCACTAGGCATCGTATGCTGTGTTGTACTAGGTAGATCTTCAGCCAGGTTATAAAAGAGGTTACGTCATGTGTCGGGTAGAGGGAGTCAATATCTAAGGCACCTAAGTGTTTTTAAGTTCAAGGTGGGAGAGTCCTGTTATTTAAATTGAAAATAAGGAAATATTTCAGAAGTAGATACACTTATTCTTCATATATCTACAGATTTTTTTCAGAACAGATCAAGTATTCCAAATCCATGAAAAACTTCCTGGCTTTTAAGGAGAGATTATGCACTACAGCAAACTGCATCACTTTGTCTTTCATTCAGTAATTCTTCATGTTTATACAGTAGTTTTTCTACTGAGGCTCAGAATGTAGTTTTAATTTCTATCAAGCCAGTAATAGATGCTGGTGAAACCACCTCGAATTCATCATCCAAAGACTTTGTGTGGTTTCACATCTATTTCTCATCTATTTTGTTTCTTCTATGTACAAAGTTATTTATAAGCTAAATTGGCTTTTATCATCATTATCAACTTGCCATTTATTCTTTGATAAGGTAGTCATTTGCTTCTCTCCTCTAACCTCCAGGCAGGTGTGTGGAGGGGAGGAAGAGCAGTTAATTTTATTTTTGAAATGATAGCACCATATTAATATCCAGAGATTTTTAATTATGCTCTTAAAGGTTATATTTTTCATGGCATTTTGTGCTCCAAGTTCATTTCTAAATGATATGATTTATTTAACTAGGATCAAAAAACCCACTGGAGATTGAAAAATGGAAGTATTTTTCTTTTAAAAAGATTTTTCACGTATTTAGGAAACCATAAATACAAAGCAACGGAGAGCTGGATATTATCTAGTGCAATACAAGACAATAGGTGGGAAGCAATATCTTAAAAGTAGTCTAGAAGAAGTTAGATCATATATGGTCAGCTCTCCAACTCTTTGAAAATATACTGCTGTAAAATATAGCACTATACGGTGATAATAACTCAGTGGGTGACAGCTTCCTTTGAGTCACTGCTAACTAACCCTGTTGTCCAGCACAAAGGTAGGAAGTGCTGTGTTGCCTGAGGTACAGTATGTTACATGAGATGAGGGTGGAATTAGAGTTTAAATAACTTTCAGCCATTATATATCTAGAAGTGCTCATGAAAGAAAGGATGTTAGCCTTGGCATAAAAGCCAAGTTATAATATGAATAAGTAACAACTACACCCATGTAAATTCCCCTTTTTACTAGTATCATATTGATTGATGCACAAACTGCTTATAGTTTATATTCCTATAAAAACAATGTATTTATCATGTATAAGTGAACAAATAGAGTTTTGCAAGGCTGATGTGCCAATAGTATTTATAATTCACATATTGTTCACCTATATAAATAAATTCCAATTAATAACTTTGCAGAATAGTGTTTTTAATTGTCAAACAATTACATCCTGGAATGTACTCAGCTCAAATTAAATTCAAGAATCTTTATATAGTCAAAACCAGACATAACTGTATATAAAGCTTTAATTACAACTTTAAATGGTACTTAGATTTTTTTTTTTTTT
>VXBL01010169.1:155406-170228 GCA_013400195.1 Aramus guarauna
ATTTCTCATCAAGATGATTCTATGCTCTTTTTCCTCTGGCTACTTTTTTGAATAATTCACTCCAAGTGTGCATCACTGTTAAGCCATCCTATCAAACCCACTTTGTCCCAGCTAAACGGACATGATTTTTCCATTGTTTTGTACTACCCTGCTGACAATTGCCTTCCCACAATTTGGCAATGAAGGGTGCTGCAGCTGGTGGCCCTGCCATTCCAGACTTTTAGGCAGTATGAACTTCTTCCAACATACAAACTAAAGCACTAGTTGCTTTAGTTGACTGTCCAATTTTACAGGAAAAGGAGATTATTCCCAAGTATTATTGTAGTTTATAGTCAAAGCAAAGATGAGAGATTATTTGTGAAGCAAAACACACCTCTTTTAGCTAGATCTATAAGGATGAGACGGGGAAACTCTCCAATAAGCCACATGAAGCAAGAAATGTTGGAGCACATCTTGTACTAGCATAGCTATCACACTTCAGCCTCATTCCAGGACAGGATGTGATGCCGTATAAGTATGGATAAATTTCACTTCTTTCCTTGCATATGGGGAAAAGAGATGAAGAGACAGGAAACCCAGAAAAACTGAAATGGTTATTTTTAAATAAAGTAGGTGCAGCATTATGTCTAAGGCAGTGAATAAATTGTTTTATACAGTAGACAGTAATTCAGTTGCTAAGTACTACTTAGAAATTTAATTATTTGTATGTATTTAGAAAGTATTTCACTTATGATTTTAGTAAGACTTGAAGGCACAACAATTCCTGAGCTATATTTTAATATATAATATATTATTTTATATTTATCACTGTATTTTAATAAAGTAATTCTTTTGATTGTAAACATTCTGGCAAAACAGACAAATCACAACTGTACCGCTATGAAATGTAAAAGGTTGACAGCCATATAGATTGTCTTTTCCTCCAGCAGAAGAATTCATAGCAGCATCCTTTCAACACATAGTCATTTTGTCCCTGTCCTGACCTGGAGGCACTCTCTAAAAATGAATTAAAATAGTTTGTACTTGATCTACTGCCTCTCTCTTTGTGTGCCAATAAGTACTAAAAACAGGAGAGGTTTTGTTTCATATATACATTCAGTGATCCAGTACAAATCATGGGTCAGTAGGAAACTGTCAGACAAGTTTCTTTAGGGCAGCACCACTCTTGAAACCTATTGGCTGAAAATACCCTTTTAAAAAAAAAAAAAAAAAATCTTTCTTTCATTTCCTCCTATCAGTAATCTTTAGTCTAGTCTTGTTTTGAGAAATAATGAAGTTCTGAAAGGGCAAGAAAAAAGGATATTAGGAAAAATAAATATCTCCTAGAATCAAATAGATGAGGACTGGAAACCGCTTCTTGTGAAAACACTAATGTGCTTCAAAAAAGCAATTACATATGAAAACATTTCCCTGCTTACTTCACCATACTTCAGGGTCCAGTGCAACCACAATGTGTTTGCACTACATACATAATTTTTAACTTTCAGAAGTTTTCCAACAGCAGTTTTTTCTGCTTCCTTGCCCACATGATACACTACATTTTATTGCTCATAGTTTGTGTAAAGCTCAGGCCATTAAATATTAAAGGGCTGTTACAGGAAGGATAACTGGTCCCAAGAGTTCAGAACTTGTTTTAATGTCTGTAGTTTCCATAGTTGCCTTCAGAATTCCTTTCTTTAAAATACTTGTTCTAGGTGTAATCTCAAACAGATGCTGGCTTTCCTGTGATGTGTTGTAACACAGATTGAATCCGATATGCTATAACCACCACTGTCCACAACAGATTGCTTTTTTCAGCCAAAATCTGACACCGTAAATTGCCTTCTACCCTTGAAATGCAGCACAACTGCCTTAATCCTTTTTATTTTACCTCTACGTTCCTTCCAGCTTTGGCACTCCAGTGGAGAAATGGAGGGGGATCTGTTATGGCACAGATTGACTGGGTAAGTTACAGGCAGGTGACCACTGTGCGAGCCTAGTTCAGTCTGCACCAAGGCATGTATTTTCTTTTGCCATAAGTAACTGCGTCTGCATCTGTTTGCATTGCCTCGTAATGTCAGGAGCGTGTAAGTTCCCAACTTACCCTTCCTCCTTCTACTCACGCTCTCCCCTTCTCCCCCTTTTTCTTGCTTCATCTCTCTCTTCTTCACATACACAAGTGCACACACATGCATATCCATTTACATCTGGCTCCTGTCTTGGTTTTGTTGGGGTTTTTGTTTGTCTGTTGTTTGTTTGGTTTTTTGTTTGTTTGTTTTTTAATTTATATTTCCTTTCTGTTTGACCTTCACACCTGGTTCAATCTGTGAGTTTGTGTAATGTCTTCTGGAAGGTAAGAGAGGGATGTGAAGAAATTTTCTGGAAAAAAGAACATGAAGAGTCTCTTTACAAATCTTCAGCACTGGTAAACTGTAAGTTTTATACCACATCCCAATCACAAATTGTTGTCACTTTACGTTACCTAATGTCACAGCACACAGTAAAATATCAAAATGGGCATTATGGTAAGCATTTCTTTGTACAGCTAGGAAATACCATAGTTTACATTTGTACTGGGTGTCCATGGCAACGTTTTGCAAGGGAGATGCTGCAGGAGTGGCCTCTGTGAGAAGAGACCAGGGACTGCCCCATGCTGGCCACAGCCGTTCCAGCTGGCTCCAATGGACCTACCACAGGACACAGCTGAGCCCCTCAGCCATGCTGGTGGTGCCTCTGGGAAACTGTATTTAAGAAAGGGCAGAAAATGCCAGAGAGAGAGAAGGAGGGAACAAAAAGAGTGAGAAACATCACAGAGAAACACCAAGGTCAGAGAAGCAGGAGGAGGTCTCCATGGCAGAGCAGATATTCCCTGCAGCCCATGGAGAACCCATGCTGGAACAAGTTTATCCTGAAGAACTGGAGCCCATGAAGAGGACTCATACTGGAGTAGGGAACAGTGTGAGGATGAAGGAGCAGAAGAGAGGCTAGTGCTGTCTACTGACTACAACCAGCCTGCCCCACTCCGGGTGGGATAGAGGAGTCAGGAGTGAATGTGGGACTGGGAAAGGAGGGTGGTTCTATTGATTGTCTTTGTTTCTCACCATTTGAATCTATTTTAATTGGCAATAAAATAAACTAACTTTGCCCAAGTCAAGTTTGTTTTGCACATGACCATCTCCCAGCCTTTACCTCAACCCTTGAACTTTCTCAACCTATTTTTCTCTCCCAGACCTGCTGGAGGTGGGGTGGCAAGGAGCTGGTGGAAGTTTGGCTGTTACTAACCCACCACAACATATTACTGTGTTACAGTGGAATGCAGAGGTCTCTGTTGCCATTAGATGAGGAATGACCCTTGACTGTAAAGATCATACAAGAAGACCACCAGGGAGCAAGACCCAGAATTCTGGTGCCACGCATTTGTGAAACAGCTACGTCGTCACCAGTCTTTCTGATGGTCTCACACATGCCATTGGGGAAAAGCGAAACCTGGACATAAAGAAACACGCAGGCTTAATTGGTACCTCATGTAATGAGTAATTACTGATCTACATTGCAGCTTTCAAAAAACTGGACTCCATGGAGCGTCTGTGGTGAGACACTGCAGTCCGGAAAACTCTGGCAGCAATAAGCACTCATCAGTGTGTTTAAAAATCAGTACAGGAAGAGTTCCTTTCTCTTCAATTTTCTCTAGTGAATAGCAGCACATCACAAGAAAATTTGACTCCACTGAGATCATGACAATGTAAGTGAAAGCTGGATTTGGTTTGAAGAGGATTTCTGGGCTATGCAACAAGTCAAATGAGGTCTTTCCTCTGTATTGTTGACTTATTTTCAGCTGCCTTTATGTCGTTAAAAAAAAAAAAAGAAAAGGAACCTGAGCTGCTGAGACCAATCCATAAACAGTGGCCACTCTTCCCACGCCCACCCTGCCACTCACCTTCCCCTCAGTAACAGGTTTCCCTTCCATAACATCAAATGAATTCAGTCAAAATCCAGTGCAGCTTTAAACAAAAGCTACTTAAAGCACCAAAGAAAGAACGCCTCATATTGGGTTTGTTTCCTTGGATTTTATGTTTTTAATTAAAAAAAAACAAAACCCCAAAGTCTATGCTTAAACCTTCATTCTAAGCATATTCAAAGTGCATGCCCTCAAAGTCTAAGGATGAAAACAGTTTTCTCTTAGGAGGCATCACGGTGGTTGCCTGTGTTGCTACTTCTTTGGGAATAATTGTGCACTCAGGAAATCTCTTCATAGACTTTGGTTATGATCTCCGTTTAATCTGCTGAAAAAAAAGAACAAGCTAAGATATGTTATAGTGCTCATCTTTCCCATTATAGCAGGTGAATTATCATGAGCAGTTCAACTTTTTGTTCAGTCAGTATTTATTGTATCAGAGACGTATTGCCTTAGGGCTGCTATGTAAGTCCATTAAACTGTGTGGCATACTAATACCCTATTTTCATGTGAGGTTGCAAGTTTAATACATCAGGATTTTTTTTCTTAACTTCTGCTGTGGCAGTAAAAGCACCTATAACTCAGTTTAAACATGTAAATAATTATTCATTTGAGTAGTGATGGGTTTTGGCAAGAGGTGTTGCCTTAATATTTCACAATTAAAAAGTAAAAAAGCCCAATGAAATATATGTAAAATTTTTTGTTTACCCAGCTGGGGACAAGGTCTTTGTTAGAAATGTTTGAAGTGGATGGATACTGATGTAATTTTGGAAAATGCATTAAACAGGGAAAAAATGTTTTTCTTTTATTATAAGTCAATACCAGGAGGGAAGGAAATACAGTAAAAATTGCCGTAAGCAGGCTCTCAGGGGAACAGCAAAAACTGACTGCTTAGCAGACATGGTCTTCCAATAAATTTGGAGAAGAATTTATTGAATTTTTTAGAAATATTCAGAGGTTGTTTGTAGACAGAGCTGTCTGATAAAGTTTGTATTTTGTGTAGGTCTGATGTGTAATTTTATTATGAACTAGAAGTTGTCCTTGAAAGAAGTCTCTCTCTTAATAATCAACACTTTGATTTAGTAATTGTTCTGTAACAAAAAATCTTGCATAGAAAAACGTGCTGAAATATGTGGTTACCCATGTGATTGGTTGCTGTTTTCAAAATATGTTTGTTATTAAACCTTCAGTATACTTTTCCCTTGAGCTGTATTTCACAGTGAGGCTACTTGAAGGGACTAGTAGGGTCTCTGCTAGTACTTTGAATAGCCAAGTGTTTTCCAAAACAGGAAAATGTTTTATTAAGCAATAGTGAGGTCAGGCATAAAATGACAGTGGCTTCTGACTGACTGGTTTCATGTGGTTGAGGGAAACTGGACCCTATTCCTGATGAGAAGACGTGGAAGTGACAGCATACACAGAAGTTTTCCTGCTGAATAGCTAGGAGCTATCATGCTGCACTCTGGAGGATAAACGACACCAAGATACTGAGTAAAATCAATCTTGCATTTGGATTTTAGTCTGTTAACAATATGGAATATGCTTGTAAATAAAACTGTCCATGGTTGCACTGCATATGTCAGGTTCTCCCATGATGCATGGGAGGATTATGCTTCCAGAGGACCTGTGATGCTTCAAAGTGACTCCAGATTTCATGGATTTAGTCAGGCAGACAATTGCACAGAAGGTTACTCCTTATTGATAGCCATTTAATATTTTACTGATGGCAGCATATCACTACCATTCGCAAGTTTCATTTGAGGAATAGGTCCCTGCATGCCCTGGTCATAGCAGAGACAAAACTTGCCCTGACAAGCTTATAGTTCAGGAGTGTGGTTAGAGACAAAAGGTACGAGCAGAGAATTTTCATCAGAGGGAGTGTTCTTCTTAAAACCCCAGCTGTCAGAGTGTGTGAGGTTCTCTGCTTTTATTGAAAAATCAAATAACTTCTGTACCTATGTGGTGGGTTGACCCCGGCTGGAGGCCAGGTGCCCACCAAACCTGCTCTATCACTCCCGCTTCTCACCTGGACAGGGGAGAGGAAGTATAACAAAAGGCTCCCGGGTCAAGATAAGGACAGGGAGAGATCACTCACCAGTTACCGTCATGGGCAAAAGACACTTTGCTTAGAAAACAATTAACCTAATTTATTACTGAGCAAAACAGAGTAGAGCAATGAGAAATAAAAACAAATCTTTAAACACTTCTCCCCACCTCTGTCTTCCATCCAGGCCCAACTTCACTCCCCATTNTTTGTTTTTTTCCTTCTTAACTGTATTATCCCAGAGTCGCTACCACTGTTGCTGATGGGCTCGGCCTTGGCCAGTGGCTGGTCCATCTTGGAGCCGGTTGGCATTAGCTCTGTTAGACATGGGGGAAGTTCTAGCAGCTTCTCACATAAGCCACCTCTGCATCCCCCAGCTACCAAAACCTTGCCACACAAACCCAGACATCCTAGGTCTCTGCTGAATCTGGCCTGTTGGCTCACTGTAGGCCTGCAAAATGCTGAAGCAATAGGGAGTATGAAACACTGGCCATTTGGTCAAATTTACAGCCAGTGAATCTGGGACTACATTTGTGTCTCCTCTTACTGGTCAATGAGGAGTGCTTTCCCACTCAGGAGGCAAATAAGAAGAGCTCAACGGTGATACTTTGCTAGAGTTAAATCCCATGATTTTTAAACTACAGAAGGAAGTCATCACATTGAGATAACAAAAATGGCACTAACTAGAGTAAGAAGTTATTTTCAAATGCTTGCCTCCAGCAAGGAGTTGCCCTTTGTAAAAACAATGAAGATGTTTTTGTGCAGCTTGTACTGTAGGGAGGTTACACCTTACATGGACTCAACATTTAATAAATGCGATGTTTTATGTTAGGCTTCAGACAGTTGCTGTATCTCAGGGGGATACATGAAAGGAGGAAAAAGGCATTCATTTTACAAGACCTGATTGGGAAAGGAGATAGTAAGTGGCAGGAAGTAATGGCCACTTTAGAAAATAATACAACATGTTAATTACTTTTTTTTTATTCAAGCAAGTTTTCTTGTGTGTATTTTTTTTGCAACCATGAAGCTATCAGATTACATATAGGAAAGCCAGACTGAAACAGCTTGACTTTCAGAAATCAAGGGTGGAAAGATATGAAAACTGGATGTAATGCAAAACTCAAATAACATGCAAAAAGAACTGCGGGAAAAATCATGAAACCGATGGTGCCATTAAGTGCCTCCAGTGGCTACAATGGAGCTGCAGCAGTTTGCCCCATGGAGGATATAGGTCACAACTTTTAACTTGGTAATTTCCCTTTAAGGATCAGATAAACAAAAATGTCAATGACCTTGGCAACATGACCTGAGTGTCTTAGTTTCACTAGGATGAACTGTTCTTGGAAAAAATTCTCCCCTGTCTGAGTCACAACCAGGTTTTTCCTTCTGGAGTAGGAATGTGTGCTGTTCTTCCCCCTTCTGCCTTCCCAGTCAGCAACACAAGCAAATTCCAGCTCACTAGTCTGGCATTTCGATTTCTGTAGGATCTTCTCATGTTATGCCAGTGTAGCAGGTTTCACATTTTTTTGTCACATTCTTTCGCAACAGAACCGCTCCAGAGCACCTTGCTAGAGTCTGGTGGCTAGACTTTGAAAAAGATGGGGTTTTGCCTTTGTTCGCAAAATGGATGAAAGTAAATTATATTTATTGTGGCACATAAAGAAAGGCCTGTAAGCAATGATCATAGAAGTCTTTATATGTAGGCTTAAGAACACAGTGGTAGGGGTATTCATATGAGAAAAAAGATGACAGTTACCATGCCATTTAAACATCAGTTATATTGTGAATAATAGATATTTGTACCTTCTGTTGACCAAAAGAAGTAAAATTGTATGTATTGTTCAGATCAAAACACATTTAGTGACCTTCTGTTTGTTTCATTCTTTCTTTTCACAGGCATATAAAATCTCCTCCAGGAAAGAAATCATGCAGGCATTTCACATACTTTTGAGACAGTGAATGCTGATGGCAGTATTTTTAATCACCGGTGAAGTGTCCAGAGCAGTCAGTGACATGGAGGGCGCAGATCTGATGCCTCTCTCAAGACAGAGGAGCTGTGATTTGAACAGTGTGAAGCAAAGAAGAGCTCCCTTCTCAGCAGGCTATGAAATACTGAGACGGATCTGCTCTCAGCCCCTTGGCCTGACACTGCTTTGTTACAGAAGCTGGTCATGTTCACTGCCAGGCTGGAAAGTCCTTCTATCCCAGTAGCTGTCAATACGTTTTGAGCAGAGTAGGCTAAGTGTGAATATACAGAGGTCCTTCCTTCAAACTTGCCTGCCCCAGTGGTAGGACACCAGTGTGACAAGTAGGTGACGTTTGTTCAAACCTTTGCCCTGTGTGAGGCTGAAAGGATTTTTACTGCGGTTTCTGATCTCTTAGTCTGACCTTCAATAACACCATTTTCTCCAGAACAAAGGAACCATATGCTGGCATGAGCCTATTCTGTATTACACCACTTTGAAATAACTCTTAGCAGCAGTACACCAGCCAAAAATAATTATGGTGAATTCTCCATTATCTGTCAGAAAGGAACAAGATTTTCCCAATAGTTGAAAAACACGGATGATGCAAGTACTGGGAGCAGTCACGGAACCAGTTCTCATAAGACTGGCCAGACCTAGGAGTATCTCTGCACTGCACCCCACTGACACTCCAAACTGGAGGAGGACTCAAACAGACACAGTGCCCGACCTGAACTGACTCTCTGAGTGTACCACATTGCAACAGAACTAACAAGCTTTCTAGGAATCTAGAATGCTCTGCAGCATAGTAGGAACCAGATCATGCTTGATACGGCATGAACACAAGTACATAAAATCTGCTGGCCTCGTGCTGGCAAAGAAGAGCCCCTTGGATGCCCTTCCAGAGGGTTCCACAGTACTGGTTCAGCATGCATGGTGTGGAGACAACACTGAAATAATCCCAGTCCATGCTATGCTATATTCTGTGTAACAACTACTCTGCACTACTCCTGTATTGTCTCCCAAGATAATAACTCAAGGAGCCTGGATAGGTTCTTGCAGAGCCAGCTGCACTGTCTCATCTTCTGTGGCACAGTTAATCAGCAGTACTGATCCAATACTCACAAATAGTCAAGTGTGGAATATATGGAGAAATATGTTATGCTCATGCCATTTGGTTTCTTGATGCTTGCTATCTTGCTACCTGCAAGAAGGATATGAGAAACAAACAGCACTGTGTTGTCCATGAAACCTTGATACAATGCTGTTCTCTCTTTTTACCTTTATGTCCTCAAGCACCTGAAGGCAAAGCCGCAAGAGTCTGCCACTGGCAATCCACGCTCAAAGCGAAGCAGCAGAGAGAATGATGGGAGGTGAGAAGGAAAAAACAGATGTGAAAGGAAGATTAATCTAGCTTGAGTGTATATCCAAAAGTGCCAGACTTATATACTGTCTTTAGCAGTCAAATAACTTCCATTTCTTATTAATAGACACACATCTTTTCATTATGGTATTGTACTTACAGTGTAACTGATGCCAAGTCAATAAGAACATGAGCCCCATTCTCACCTCTAAAAAAATACTGAAGTTGAAAATGCAAATGAGTCATAGTCTTTTTACAGTTGGCAGCTACCTGTTACAAGGTGGCTGTTAATATTTTTGTTCTTTGTAATACAAGATGAAGTAATAGTAATGAGTTAAAATGAGGTCTGAGTTACACTGCAAGTTTCTCTAGTAACACAATTTAAAAAAAAAAAAACAACAAAAAACAAGTACCATATTTGCCATTAAAAAACATAAAACAAACCACAGAGATGTGATGTGCAAAATTTTCGGCTGGATTTCCAAACAATGTAGAGTAAACTTTTCTAATTACTTGAGCATGCAATGTTCTTTAAAAAAAACCTCACATGTACTGTTTAATCTGTATTGACAGCATTCAAATCACAGTGCACAGTGAAGCTAAAGTGAAACAGCTGAGCAAAGAACTCATCCTCATTTCTCAGAAAACAATAGGATTGAGCATTGTCTTGATTTTTTCCTCAACATATGTCATTTAAAAATAGGTTTCATTTATAGGCAGTATCTCCCTTTCCTTTCCAAAGCAGGTATCAAAAAATCCACTTTTCTAATGGCTCATGGAACTTCCTCTTTAATTCTGGTAATACCTAAATATACTGTTCATATACAGTCAGAAGCAGAGCTTTGAAGTCTGCCATAGAATTAAGGATGAGAAAAACTACAAGGAGATAAAGAGACACAGAAATGTGGTGTCCGTACAGCTTGATACAACAATTCAACAAAAGGCAACTATAAATTCCTGCCTGGAGTGTCTAGATAATACTACAGGTACCTGCAGCCAAGTCTAGAAAAAAAAGCAGAGCAAACAAACAAAATACCCAAACCGCCTGCAAAATGAAGTGAAACACTGTTCTAAATCCTTTATTTTTTTGTTATTAATATTACTGTTTGTGTATCCCTCCTGCAGCTCTTGGCAAACCCTGAACTTAAAATATTTGGAAAAACAGTTGGTTCTTCCCACCTCATCCATGCCTTTCTTAACCCCCAAAATCATTAAGCATTGTGGTGCTCGCTGAAATCCTGTTTACTAGTGATGCTTTGTTACGTGGGTATTTTCAAGTTTTTGAAGGAACTTTTTGTTCCTACAGAGCGAAGTCTTCTCATGTCATGCTGCAGCCAAGTTAGCCAAGGTGCTGATAGCCCCCTGCCGCGAAGGAACATGAGGAGAGAGAAAAACTGGGGGAAACAGTGCAGTCTGTTCAACCGTCAACATTTATTTAAATGTAATCATGAAATTTGGCTGTTCCTTGGGCCATGTGGTGTCTGCCCATTCTGCAGGGTGGGGCTGGAATTACTGCTGGCATGAATTTGTTTGGCCTCTTATTTTCATAACCCTTCAGAGCCACACAAGGGGAAAACAAGAGGCCACATAAGTACATTCGAGGGCTAAATGTTTGTCTGGCATGCTTGCATCATGCAGGAGTTGGAAGGGCTGAGGAAATCCTCTGAGCTTAGGGAATGTGAAGTGAGCTGCTTAGTTTAATATGCAGAGCACTGAGGAGGATACAGGAAGGGAAAATGCTCAGGCAGGTACTGAGAGGGGTCAATATGTGGGGATCAACTTCAGAGGAGAAAATGAGTAAAAAAGATTAACTTAATTGCCTTCCATTACTACAGCTTTAAATCTAATTATGGCAAGAAGATTAATGGGGCTCTTTGTATTGTGAGGTTTCCCCTCCTACAGGAAAGGGATGTGCCCCTTCATTTCATGCAGCTTTCTGGTTTTCAGAAGCCTTTTATGGCCACTTTTATTCCCCTGCAGACCATATGGTTTCTCCTGTAGTATATTGGTCCCTACCTTCTCAGAAACCTCATTGTACAGCCCTCACCTCATCTCTTTGCAGCTCCCCTCCTCATGCTCAGCCAGATCTGTGGGTTTCCCCACTTCTCCTGATCAGACTGTAAGACACAGGGGGGTGCAGCTGCTGCTCCTGATTCTCAGTAGGCAGGAAGGATGACTTAAGCAGGTGACACCAACTGGAAATGGCTCCCATGTTATGTCTTCAACTCCTTTGCTTCTTTCTATCCGCAAAAAGTGAATACAAAATCACCAGGCAGATGGAAAATCCTAGAGAACTTGCGGGCTATGGCAGTATCTAGAGGCTGAGAGAAATCTAGAAGATGATTCAGGGGATGTAGTAGAAATAGTGAAGGAGAACTGGAAGTGTTTTTTGCATGGGTGAATCACGAGTTCAACACGGTGCTTCCCAGTTACTCACATATATTGATTAGTAAATGGATATGTGCCTGAAGAAAACAGGCGTCTAGAAGACTATCCCTGACAAAGATGGAGGGTAAAGATGTTTGGGAACATGAACATGTGACTGAAGTAGATGAGAGTGTGAGAAAGGAGAGAGAAAATGCTCAAACAGTACAGCTGAGCAATAAGGACAAAAGGGAGATGAAAAGTGAAATGAGAGGGAAAGCAAACTAGGGGAGAAGAGAAAAGAGGATGAAGAAGGAAGTTGGCACTGGCTGGGTTGCCACAGGAGAAGGAAAGAGCGTTAAAAAAGTCAAGTGTTAGGAGGATATAGAGTATAAATGGAAAGTGATACAGAACAAATTAAGAGATAGCGAAAGATTACAAAATGGAAAAGGAAATAGGCGGCTGACCGAAAAAAGGGAGATACTGACCAATGTGACAGTGACAGATTATTATTAATACAAAGAGACTGCTGATTTTGCAAAGTGCCCACTTTGCTTGGCCTCTTTCAGAATATAAATCCATGTTCTCAGCAAAGGCCTTGGTGGATGTTTTACATGTTTGGCATATGTTTACTCTGATGGCTTGACAAATTGCACATTGGAGGCCTTCAAGTGTTTTCAGTCCCATCTGAAAACTGGACAGTCTCTGACTTTCATCCCTGCTTGGTTGAGCACAGAGAGATTTTAGATCCCACGTCACATTTATAATATGCAGCTGTTGTTTTAGTGACATCTTGACTTAGAAGTACAGGATAAAAACCGGTCTAAGTGCAGTTGTCTTTTTTTGGCTGTAATTAAATTCTGGGTCTTGCTTAAGAGGGATTTTTAAGGAAGAACTGGAGATCAGTCCTTTCTGCTGGCATTATTCCTGGCTTATTTAATTTCCAGTGCAGTTAATGGATGGAAAAAGGCAAAAGATAGGGAATCACTTGTAGCTGTTCTGCTTGGAGACCCATTCTGAGGGGAATGTGAAGAAACTGGAAGTGAGAGGCTGGTAGTTAAAGAAATCAGAATCTTTAACTTGTAACTGCAAATACCAATGGTAGGGGTTTAAGTCACTGAGGCTTCAATGCCTGTAGGGACCACTTAGGAAGAATTACATGACTCATAGATTTTAGAGCCAGAAGGGATCAACAGATTGTTAGTTTGACCTACTGTGTAACATGGGCCATAGTATTTCACCCAGCTAATTTTGCAGCTAGCTTAAAGCTTGTCTTTCCTAAAGTCTGGTGGACTTGATTTGGAGATTTGAGCGGATGAAGAATTGAATGCATCAGTTAACAGTTTCTCCTCTGATAGTTTATTCCTTGTTGTTTTAAATATGTTGGCTTTATATTTAACTCCACTTTATACAGCTTCAGCCGGCTTTATATTTAACTCCACTTTATACAGTTTCAGCCTCCTTTTTTGTCCTCGTTTTGTTAAGCTTTTTCTGCCTTCCTGGAGGCCTTCATTACCTATTATTTAATTGATGTGAAAGATGCTTATGAAGTGTAGGGTGTATGCTAGGTACAAAAGATGTGTGAAAGAAAGGATACCCTCTGTCCGGACTGCAGTAATGTCAGTGACTGGAAGGGTTAACATCTGTTCTCAAGAAAATGGCCTCATTCTGAAGTATACTGTGTGTAGCTGGGTTCCCCGGCAGCTGATGTGGTGTTGTTCCAGTTTGCATCTAGGTAGTGATGCTAGCAGGCTAGGGGCACAGGCTCATCAACAGTTCTGCAGTAAGACAGCAGGGTAGAACAGGCTGCCCTGGAGACAAGGTGACTCCAGCTCTTGGGACAGCTTTTGGCAATGGTGGCTGCCTGTGTGGGATGTAATGAGAAGTGACAGAGAGTGAAATGGCAGACTGTGTGAGGCTGCAGTGAGTCAGCCACTCCGAGGGGGCTGGAAGAAATGTATAGTCTGTATAGAGGAGCATTGGGCTGCCCTGAGCTGGAGGCGAGGAGTTTGGATTTCTGCAAATCCAATTCATCTGATGTTCTTGGCAGTCAGGGGAGGAAACTCGCAGCAGAGGGCTCTGGTGTGTGAGGAGTGATGACTCTCAGGCTGCCTTCTGGGAAGGCAGGCCAATAAACGTGGTTACCATGTACTGCAACAACAGTCCTGAAGAGGGAGCGTAAACTAATAGTAGTATCCAGGGCAATATAAATAGCCTCCTTTGTGATGGAGTGAGCAGTGTATGACTAAAGGCTAAAGCACTGCACAACCATTCACAGGAAAAATTTATGCATAGATGCTTCTCATAACTAATGATTTTACCCCTTTTTGCCAAGAGAGAGAAACTCAATGCATTAATTAAAATTCTTCTTCATGCAAGATTTTTTTCAGGGAAGTTCATCACCTCATGATCTTCGTGCTGCAATTTATTCTTCTGTTTTGTCTTCTAAATACTGGGTTTGTTCTTTCTCTATCCAAACATGAGAATTATTGAATTTTGGAGTTTCAAAATTCAGTCACAGAATTTCTCTTTCTCTTGTTAATGGTACTAATTCAAAATATCTGAAATTTCTCCTACCAGTCTTCACTACTGACAAGTATTGTGAAGGGTATTGTAAAAGCATAATTGTGAGGTAATAGAGTTTTGGGGGAAAAAAAGCACTAGGTATTTTTAGGTGGTCACACAGTGAAATGTTATTAACGCTGTGTAATTTGCTTAGAGTAGTCCAGCCTTGGAATGTGTGGCAGTATTTCACTGCGTGAAAAATTATTGTTGCTTCAGCTGCAGCCATATCCATCTCCCCGGGAAGACTTCCAGCTTCAAAGGGAAATCTGGTTGTACATGTTTGAACTGTGTTTTTAGCTGCAAAATAATCTCTTCTGTCTTCTGGCTGTCCATTAGAAATGGTAATGAAAACATGGCACATGGTCCTTTCAGCCTCAGTGTAATCTTTCTCTTTCTCAGGAAAGAAAAGTTCCTCAACCCAGAGGGTAATTCAGTTACTGACATCCTTTGAGATGCTTTGAAGGTATGCTTTGTTGGACCATCTGCAGGCTAATCTGTAGAGTAAAGCAAGAGGATTGGCATCTACCAAGGCAATGTCAAAAAACAAACAAAAAACCAAACAAAAACCAACCAACCAAACAAAAAAAC
>VXBL01010169.1:170263-204596 GCA_013400195.1 Aramus guarauna
CAAAAAACCCAAAACACTGGTCTCCAAACTCATGCTTTCACAACAACAGAATCACATTAACCGCAAGATTGATTTCATGGTCGGAATAGTCAAGTTCTTAAATCTTCAGTTACCACAATATGTCACAAGTAAGTCTTCAGTGAACCTAACATTACTGCTTAACACACAGGGAGAAAAGAAACACTGGTAATGGGAAAGCCATATAACAAACATTTCTGAACTTTCCAAAAAGCAAGCTAGGAAGTAAAAATAATGTATAATGAAATGGACTTTTCTCATTTATTTTCTCTCCGTGAGCAAATGAGCTATAATAAACAGTAAAAATAAAGAAGTCCAAGCAATTGATGACCTCTCACCTTCACCCCATCCAAGCTGCTTTTTAAGGCATTTTTCATACTCTTGGTTTGTTTATTGTTCCTCTGCTGCTTCCAAGTTGACCTTCAGATAGGATCCCACCCAGAGTTTTGCAGGAAGCAAAATAGGGCAACAGAAGCAAAAGAGTGATTAGCTGGAACGATGGTTACAAAAATATGTGCAAAGTAATTATATCAGGTCTGTTCCTGTCTTGCTTAGATACAAATATTTTTATTGATGTTTGTTTCAGACCCTTTGGGAAATTTTCAGACACATTGATATCCTATAATAAATTTATGTATTATTTCTTATACTTTCTCATGGCTTCTCTGTGACCCTTCCTGTTATTGCCCAATGCACTGTTTGGAAAATATTAAGGCCATCATCATTATTACTGATTATGTAATAATGAAAAATAATAAAAAAAAATGTGTAGACTGTATACTTCTCCATATAAATTCTCCCCAATTCCATATATATATGGAATGCAAATTACTTCATATAATAAAGTTTGTTCTAGAGAGTATCTTTTCCATTTTGTGATTTAGTCTGGCTTAAAGAAGATATGCAATGGAAAGCAATTCACTTCTGCTGTTTTTCTTCCTCTGATAAAAGTAATTCCTGTGTGTTTTGTTTGTATTTTATCTAGCCAGCAAGGGTTGATGATGGACTACCAAAAAGTTACAAACGAAAAGACATTAAAGGCAATTTGGTACCATGCAATTTAAAGAAGCACAGAGATCCGTACCAATCAGCTGCAGTAAACGACATGTATGGCATATGTAATATAGCAAACAGTTTTTGGGGTTGTACATTTTTGGTTTTCAAATTTCTAAACATTTACACACATACAAGCATATATACATACATAAAATGCCAACAAAGAATTTAGCTAAAACATTGTCACCAATTTTTAATATAGTGTTTGTATGAATGGTTTTATGTAAAAATCTACCAAGCTTTTTATCCATAGTAACTTATGCAAAGATTTTCCTATTTTATTGACAGTTTTTGTAACATAAAACACATTCCATCACCTTGATGAGAACTTTTTTAAGGATTTGTAACAAACTTTTAAATTGGATTTGAAGTATTATTTAGTTTTTTCCTCATTTGTAATGATCTGAAGGCAGTTTTGTTTTTCAAAGGAAAAAAAGTTAAGGGTTTGGTTTTTTTCCCTAATAATCTTGTACTATGAATACTTCCTTTGCCACTTCAAGGCATTTCCACTGATACCTCGGACAGCTTATGTGGAAACAACTGTTTTATCTGTCTACCACTAAAATGGGATCCACTTTAAATCTTACAATGGAAAAAATAGTTTTTGTATCTTCTGAAGACACATAGGTGAATGTGTTTACAAAATGCAAACATTTTTATTTCTTTTTATAATTTTTCTGTTAGATCTATGAAGCAAAGGGTAACTTTAGTCTTAGTACTTCCTGGATTTTAGTGCAATATTAGTATTTATTTACCCATCTGTCACATGTTTGTCACATCACAGTTTTGTACACCTCAAATTACTTGAAGCTGCCAGTCATGGCTGACAATCAGTGCTGAAGGTGAAGTAATTTTTTTTCACATATTTTTCCTGGCATCAAAGCATCCTGCAAATACTGGTAGAAAGTCAGTCCGCACTTAAATGGCATTAAAAGGCAGGAGCTCTGTGTCATGCTGACAATAACTGTTGTGCAGTACAAATTGTGTTTACCTCCTAAGACTAAGTGAAGGTTAAATGCCATTTGCTTGTGGTCCAAGAGTTATTTGTTTGATAAACACTTTTGCAATGTATAGCATGAAGGTGAACTAATTGTTTGGCATACCGGTACTGTAGTGGCAGGAGGCCTGTCCTCCTATCACTTTTCTCCTTTACAGGCTGGCGTTTTGCAATGCAACTCATTCAGGTCAGGCAACCCGATTTTACTTCTCTGAAAGCCTTTTGTCATTTTCCATTTTGTATTTCAGGCTTGGGAATTAATGTGATTTAGAGAACTTGATGAAACTGCCAGGGGAGATGTTCAAAGAATGTGAAGTTGTAAAAATGCATTTGACAGGTTTGCCTTAGCAGCGTATCTGCCACACCAAAAATTCCAGTGTGAAACAGACACTGCAATGTTTGCAGTAGGTCTCTGCTGCTTAGCAGAATACAAGACATTGCTCTTGACAAGATTCTAAGCGAATTGTGCCTGTTGTGCATTTTAAGCGTTTCAATAGCCGACAGCTGAAGCTTGGTATGCGGAAAGGGGTAGAACTGAAGCAGCACTGTGGGCTTGCACTGGGCGCTGCCAGTGGGGAACATTTGCCACATGAATGTTTGAACCAGTGCTGCTTTCTCGTAGCAGCTCTTTGTGATTGTTTCCATAGAATTAATTTCCATGGAAAATATGAACCTTGCAAAAGTTAAATTTGGAAAAAGGCTGAAACAATTTAGCCAAAACGTGTGTATTTTTGCATGAGAACAGTGCCTGTGTAGGAGATGGAATTACGGCTCTTTATGCTCTTACTTCTCTGTTGCCTGGGCTTCCCAAGGAGGCCATTTGTCAAGAGAGGAAAGGGTTTGAGAGAGCAGGCCCTTTCCATGGATGCAGAGCCTGACTGGGGCCCTTCCCTTGGAACCACTTGCACATGTCAAATTGATCAAATAGATTTCCTTTCCCTGCCCCTCCCCCCGATACTTCTGCTGCTTGCCTGGCAGGAAAACGCGTTTTGCCCCAAAAGTCAAGTAACTCCCGCCTGTCTTTCCAAAACAGCGCGTGCCCCGGGGCCCGGGCGCAGCTGCCCCTCCTGCCCGCTCTCTGACGGACGCGGGCTCACCCCGCTTCTCGGTGACCCAACAGCGGCGTCGGCCAATCGGCGCCCGGGCAGCCGGAGGAAAAATTGCATGTGTTGACGCGTTGCCGTGACAACCCTGGGGCGCTGGAGCCGACGGTTGCCGCCGCCGTGGGCCGGTCCCCTGCGAGACCCCGAGGGGCAGGGGGGGAAAAGTATAAAAAATGGGGGGGGAACCTAAAAATAGGGGGAGTGTGTGTGTGTGTGTGTGTGTGTGTGTGTGTGTGTGTGAAATTTGTTCACCTAACTTTGCTGTTCAACTCTTTTCTTTCATAAAGGGCAAACTGAACCAAAGGCAACATCAGAGAAGCCCAGATCTTGTGAAAATTAGGATTTTTGAGCCACTCTTTGGAGCGAAGGTAATGTTTAGGAAGACATTAATTATGCAATGCCTTGCCTTGAGTCTGAATAAGCCTGCGGAGTTCCTTAGGGCGGGAAGGTGGAGGAAAGGTTGGATGAGGAGGCACTGTGGTTTTCCTTCAGTCCTGAAGTCCAAGCAACTCTCCTGCCTAGCCAGCAGGCATGGGCATTTGGGATCCTCTGAGCGTGGCATCCTAGTTTTTCTGCTTTTCACCTGATTTCCTTGTGAAACTCAGGTGACGGTACTGACAGCATGCCTGGCCTGAGCCTCAGTAAGCCAAGGATTAAGTAACGCAGTCCTGTGTCCTGTCCTCATCCCACTGCAGCAGTGCCTGGCACCAAAGTACCAGATGGCCAGGTTCCTGCAGAGCGTAGGGGCCCGGTTATAAGTAAGTAAAAAGGTCAATGAGCAAAGATTTGAGTGACTTTCTCCCATCAGATCAGCTAGCTGGTAATAAATGGGTGTGTAATAGTGCTTACTGCAAGGATAATGCATTTATTGTCTGGAATTCATTTCCATAGAGATTTGCCTGGCAAAAACAGTGTGTGAGTAAACAGCATTTACCAGGTCAGATGTTCTGATTTCCTAATTCCCCCCTCACTTTTCTTGGGAAGTGGACGAAGTTCATTTATGTGTGTGTTTTAAGGGGCAGGAGATTACAGTTGGAATCATGGGCAATTGTTTGGATATTGAAAGCTAGAAACATTGCTCTGTGTAGGAGATAACCCTGCCTGCCCTGTATCACAGAAATTACCTCTTTCAGTTCTATTCCCAGAAAGTGTGTGCAGCTCAACAGTAATGAGAAGGTTTACTATAAAAGCCAGATTTATTTTTTTTTTTAACTTGGACAGCGCAAGTGAAACAGAAAACTTTGCTGTCATTTCGAAGTGGTTTATCTTAAAGCTGATGGTCACAAAATTTCTTCTTAAGATACTCTCAGTGAACTGATTGTTCAAGTTATAAATTAACACTATTGACTTCATTACAAATGTACTTTTTATTTAAATTTACTTTTCTATTTACTTAATTGCCTAGGACATTGATCTACAATAGGATGCATTAGTTTCTCACCAGGTGAAATTACGGTTACACAGTAAAGAGCTCAGACACACATGGGTTTTCACATGTCTCTTCAATTAACCCACGTTATCTGGGGCTATTTCAGGCTTCTACTCCATACGTGTTTCTGTTGGCTTATGGTATTTAACAATATTCTGTTAACTAAAGAATTATAAACCAGGAAACAGGATGATATAGACAGATACATGGATAACAGCTTCAAATATAAATTGAGAAAAAGACCACCATTAAACGTAACAAATTACAGTGACACCACATGTGCTCTCACACCAATTAAAATTACTGTTGATCTAATGTGGAGGAGATAAACTATAGTGTAAAAGAAAGATGTTATTAAGTTTTGTTACCAACAAGCCCCTTAAAAATGAGCGTTCGCCTAATACTCAGCCATCATCAGCCTTGACCTGTAATGCCCTCACATGCATGTTCTGCAAAGTGTTAGGATGTGCTGTATTGTTCATGCAAGATACAACAATGAGTATTTAATAACTTGTTAGGATTACCAACATTTCACAAAACAATGAGATGTCCAGAGTTTTGTTGTCCTAGCCATTTTCCACTTCAGATCATTTCCTCTGATTGTCTAGATTCCCTCTGTCAGTTCTCTGTTACGGTAGCTTTCTGCTCATCGTTTAGTTTTCATATTACTTTTAACAGCTGTTGTACCGTACTGAGCATAGGAATTGCTATGGTAATCAGGTTATAACACTGTTCATAATAAAAGTACCAAAAACCTTAGTTATGGAGTCACTTGTCAGCAGGAGCACTTACTTTCTGTTGAAAAATTGTTGATTGATTTACACTGTGGAAGATGAGAATATTTACCCCTTCTGATTATTTCATCCTGCATAATGTAACTGCTTTAATGCAGATTATTGAGAAGAGTGTCTTTCCTGCACTGAATCACTCCACACGTCTAGTGACAGGCTATCACCACACATACATTGACATCTTTCTGATTTCACTGTCTTGTGTCAGTTTGTACAAGCTGACATGCCTAGCTTCTATTTTTTTGTATCAGGCTCATAATTAGTTATGCATTTATCCATCCACCTTTTTTTTTCTCCCTAAAAGGTCAGCCTTCTTTCTTGAAATTATTGCACAAATTGCATACTCACCATCAAAATCACTGTGAATCAGCCAGATTCTGCACACATCAGTCCCACAAATGGAAATGTTGAATGAAGACACCTGAGCTAAGAAGTACATGTAGCTCACTTTGAGCTGTGTAAACTTACTTCAACATCTGCTTGCTCTCTTACTCCTGTGCTGTGGGCAGGATGAACATGTCCAGTTTATTCATTATTTGATGCATATCTGATATGCCCTCTATGATTTGCGTAGTGTTAAATATCACAGATCTACTGCAGTAAGTGACGATGATTGAGAATGTGTTGTATAGTATCCTCAGGGTCACCCAAATTGGGAATATATCTATGATAGTTTTTGCAGAAGATTAAGTGTGGACACAGGTTAACATTATTCATTTAAAATATGAGATGAGTGTCTTAAATAATTGTATGTGAGTAAAACTAAGGTAATCCTCACCCCGATAATGCATCACAAAGTAAAATATAAAAAGCAAGAACCCTGTTTGTGGAGCATAAAAGGTATCTGAGAATGGCATTACTGGAGCAGGTCCAGAATTTTGATTTTTTAAAATTCTGACAAATTAATATTTTTTTCCACCTAAACACGTTTCACTTTTTCCATATATTTTAACTGGTGGCAGACATAATTCCTTCATATAAGGTTATGATTTCAATCAAATCAAATAATTCTTTCTTATGTTTGGGCAGAGGAGGACACAGTAATGCGAAAGAACTGCTGGGTCTCTAGAACCAGTCTCCAGCTTTCTCTGGCAATACTGTCATAAACTTAAATCAAATAAAGTTAATTAAATAAAATAAACTTAATTACTGCATAATTAGACATACGGTCTCCACCAATGCCAAGTGTACAATGACTGCTATTGACGTCAGTGAATTTTGGATTGACCCATAAAGTTTTAGGTAGGAAGAGAATCAGATCCAAAGATAGATGTGGGCATTTAATAGGTCAGAGGAAAATTGCAAAAACTTTTGACTAGTTTGATTGTCTCATCACAGAAAACACCTTAAATAGCTCTTCATTAGAATCATATAGAAATCTCAGGGTTATATATTTTCCTTCTCTTATACTCTAATGAACCTTTGCACACACAATACTGATTTCTCTCTTATTCCTGTGTAATTGATACAGGTACATCTTTGAAGAAAGTTTTAGATTTGTCTCACTGACACTTTAAACAGTGGGAAAAATGTTTGTTAGAAAATTGCCAGACAGTTCTAGCGCATTTGTGTACATCAGAAAACAATGGGGTTTTAACCTGGCATATGTGGTTTTGAGTATTCTTGCCTTGTCCTTAGCTGGCTGCATCCATGTTTAATGAATACGTAACCACCATCCTCTGGTCTGCAGATACAATGGGGGAGATGGTACGTGCAGCTGATCCTCTGATGGAACAAGCTTCATACTTGGATGTTTCTGAGTGTGCATTACTCATAAGACATTTAAGCCAGGCTGCTGTGATGTTAGATTTTACAGACTTACAAAGTCTGGAAGCTGCCAGAAGTGGGGATGCATGCCAATATTTGTGTGTTCAGAGCTTGCAAATTATTTCTTGAGATAGGAGGACACATTAAAGACATAGGTCATGCTCAGCTCTGTCAAGATAAAGCATCCTAATGTAGAAAACTACATCTCAGTGGTCTTCATTTAAGTTAAATCAAATAATAGATTATTCTTTTAACATGACTGAAGGAAAATATTAGTCTCTAGGACTAATCAAAGGAGACTCCTCCAGACAGGAACTGTGGATAAAATGCAGTGCTGTGCTGGAAAAATGTGAGGGTTTTAATGTGTGGTTAATTTGCTAAAAATATTGTTGGAAACATAAGAATATTTTTTCCTTTTATCTTTCAGTGAAAAACAGATCCAACAGTAAGATACTACAAATTATCCAATATTTTTGTCCAACTTATGCTTGAGTACTTTGTCTTAACAGATTTCTAAAATGATTTATAATTGAGCAGTACAAAACAACATTTAGCACAAGAGTAAATACAGCCCAAGATGTTGGTTTAATTTCATTTGCTTTCCCTTAAAGAATAACGGGAAGCCTCATAGAAAACATTTTATTTGGAAAGAGCCTGAAGCAAGGCTTTTTGGCACTGAACACAGGATGTCAGTTTGGTCCTTTCTGACACCTCTTTACATGTAAATATAATGAAAACCCAGTAAAAGGGAAAAGAAAAAGAAAAAAAAAAAAAAAATCTTACCTTGACTGTAAAGTTAGGGATCAGCCTTACAAGATCCTGTGACTGGACTGATTTAGTGTTGGTGCGCTAGAAAACCTAGATTAATTTCCTTCTCTCTCTGACTCGCTCTGCTTTGCTGAGTGGATCACTTCATCTCTATATATCTTTTGTCCTCTTAGACTGAATTGTTCTGTCTTTTCACACAGTCCAGCCCAGATTGAGAAACCTGGATCTCTGGATACTGCTGTAGTGCAAGAAGTTGTTGCTTGTTGCTTCTCATTTAAAGCTATTTGAGAAATTTGTAATTTATGTAACAGTAAAGTTAGGTATTACAATTGAAATAGCATTTCTTTTAGAATACTTGTGAACTTAGTCCAGTTTACATGAATCACCTTTATTAAATGACCCAAATAACAACTACTGTGATGTCACAAGCAGAAAGCTTGTGACTACAAGCACTGAGTGATGAACAAGCAGAATGAGTACACAACATCAAGTGTAGCACTGAAAGCAAACAAAGGGAAAACTTCTCAGAGTGAAGTGAGGGTTTGCATAACTAACGGCTTACACAGACAGGAACTCTTGAATCTGTGATACTGGATTAACCAGTATCTTTTGCAAGCTAAAATTAGTTTCTTTTTTTTGACACTGGCAGCCTGATCCATAGCTGGGGCTTCTACCAGGCTGTTGTATTTGGATGTCAGCATTTTGGAGCCATATGCTTTGCCTTTTATTTAATGTATCTCTGTGGCCTGTCATACACTTCCTCAGGCAGAGCAAACCACACAGATATTCTTATAACTCTGTTGTGTTAGTCCTGATTTAATTACAGATGACCTCTCCAAAGAGCCTGCTGGATGTAAGCCATTGCCACCTCAACCAAGTATTTCATATAAATCCTTTTCATAGCTTTATCAAGCACTGTTTTTAAAATAATAAAGGAATCAGTTGTTCCCACCATTTATTTTGCGTGCTTATAGTCCTCCCTCCTAAATCCAGACATGAAAATTGGCTCTGCCTTTAGAGGGAGTCAAGCATGTCCAAGGGGTATTTCTTTGAGATGTCGAAGCTTGAAAACTCTGTGACCTTTGCTTTAGCTCCTGGTGCAAGCCTTTATCTTGTCCATTTCTGTGCTGGCAGATGGGAACAGTGACAGTAAGCCAGCAGTACAGTTTAAATGGGGTTTACAGTCTGATACAGCTGCACATGGAGGGGCTATGATATCAGTCAGCTTTCATAAACTGTACATAGACAGATTCCCCAAATTGTCACAACTGTTCCTGTATTTTGTCCATTGAATAAGCATGGTTATGTCCTGGCAGCAGGAGGCTTCATGCAATGTGTTCTAGCACAACGTAAACTCTGTTTTTCTCAGCTGGGAGGTCTCCATGTGGAATTCTAGCTAAGTCAAAAGCAGTAGTGTTGAACATTCATTGGAAACAGCCAATTTAATCCCCCAGCTAGCATGAGTATGTTTTGTTCAATTTGGTCAAGGAATCCAGGCTTATAAAATGACCTTATAATGGGTTTTGAGGAATTGTTTACATGAGAGAATTAAGAGAGATGAAAAACAGAGAGGGTCACTCTTCAGGAATGGGCTGCATACAGGAAATAGGAAACGTATGTGTCCACTTTGCTTCCAAGTTCCAACACTGACATGAAAGAAGACATAAAGAAGGCCATTTCAGGGAAGAAGTTTCCACTTGACTGTGTAGTTTGAATCACACATGGCAGCTAAGAGAAGGCAGTATTACTGAAGCCTGGATAATAATGCTATTTTTGCAGTTTCTGGTTAGGATAAGCTTGAAAACGGTAAGCAAGGGTTCCAGTTCCCCCTTTAGGACAAGAAGATAAGAGATGTACTGAGCTGAATGCACTCTTGTCATTCTGTTCTATTTTGGGTAAAGTGGAGCTCTCAGCTTGATGCTGAAATAGCCATAGTATCTCACTTGCTTTTAGTTAAATTGAACTCATTCATTAATTGCAAGTGCCCTGTCACTGCAGTTCATGAGATTGGTTTTTAAGTATTGTACCTAGTGGAACTGCAGAGGAGAGGAATGTTTTCCGACAGCTATATGTAATAATCAACTGTACCTTCCCACTTTATTAAATAACATGTTGTAACATTTTTAAAAGACAAAAGTAAGAAAGTTTTATGCTTTGAGAAGAAATTTTAGATTTCCTTCCATATCTTTACCACCGAGCTTGAGAAAAGATGATTTGAACGGCTTATATGCCTCTTCATTTCACACTGAATTTATAGGAAGTTTCCAAATAATAATGGTCAGCTTGGCAGGAATAAATGTAGACCAAATGGTGTAATCCCCACAAGGAAGCATAATTCTCTTATGAAGTGTTTACAATAGCAGGCTTGGAAATCCAACAATAGGTTATATTTTTAATAGGTTGTTTATAGCATCTTTTATTGACTGATTCATTCTTAATCCTAACAGATTTAGTCACCTAACATTCTTCATGTGGCAGGCAGTTCAATGTCCACTGTTGCTTTAAGAATCGTCTCAGGTAGCAGAAACTATCATTCTGACATAAATCAATAAATAGGACATTAATAGGACCTTACAAAGTTCAGAAGTTCCCTGAAATGTAGCTGAACTTTCTGATGCTCCCTTCCTGTGACCCTCCAATAACCCTTATCTCCCCTGCCTTCATGACCCTTTAATGTTTCCCTGGCTCTCCGTTCCCTTCATCCTCCTAAAGAGCTTGGCTTCTCCCCAACTTGGATTCATCCAATAGGCCACCCTCCTTGGAAACTCTCCCAGTCTTTCAAAGGGCTTTACAGTAGAGTAGCCTCAATGCTACTTTGCAAATTTAAATTTCACGTAGTGTTGAACTACTCACTTAACTGAATCACATGCACAAACAGATCAAAACTGACAAACTCCTGCAGTGGCAAGTCATGATACAAAGTCATCAGCCTTCTGTAAAGTTAAGATCAGAAAATTTAGGTCTTCTTAAAGGAAAACAAGGGAAGGCTTTGGGATTTGTTGTACAAGTAGCTTTTGTAATACTTTCTACACAGTGAAGTTTTTTTGCATTAAGGGAACATGACTGGTGAGGGCAGAATTTATTTCTTTAAAATGGGATATTAACAGTTTGAAGCCAGCTAGCTGCCCAAGTGTTATTAATTGGTACTGTTCGAACTGTTTGTAACCTTTGTTTCTTTGTTAGTTTGTAGTATGCTTTTCCACTGGATATTTCACAATTATACATTGCGTAGGAGTCAGTAAAAAAAAAAAAAGCTTTTTATATCTGAAACAAAAATTCCTGTGCTACAGCTTTGTGTGTTCTTATAAGTACATTATACACTTATCTGATAGCTTCAGACATGAGAGGATGTTACAGCCTTGTCCTTTACTATATTTTTCCACAGACTGCAATTATCTAATATTTAAAGGAGGTGTTAACTTTGAGTGCTTAAGCATAATGTCCCTCAAGAATTTTATTTTTAACAGCTAACTGCAACATACTTGTTCATGGAGATTTGTTCCAGTACAAATCACAGATTGGCTCTGATGGTCTTCACATCTTCCAATTTGCGTACAAACAAATCTGAGCTTCACAGGAGATTTTGTAAAATGAGAAAGTGTCACAAGTGTCCCTGGAATATGCAGCTTTGTGAATATTTAAGCAAGCAATGTGAATGTGGCAATCTAAACATCTTTGTGTGCCTGGCAAGAGGATGACTTATCATGTGAACCTGGTGACAACTTGGTTTTTCACTGTTGTCCATATCCTTAAGTTATGCCCTATAATAGTTATGAGAGACTAGAATCAGATCAGTGCTTCTCAGTGGCACAGGCAAAGTTTAAGTTTGTCATCTCAATGGTAATGACAAAACTGTGTCTTCACCCTTGGGTGTAGTAAAATTCAGCCCCTGAGTTCTGAGGTGGGAATGAACAGAGTGAAAAAGCTGTTGAGTGTGAGAAAAGTCTCCCAGGGTGACATGACAAAAGACCATTTCAGAGCAGACCCAGGCTGGTTGGTGGCAACGGAGAAAGTGACCTGTGATGGGTCAGTAGGATCTCTGCATAGGTAAGTTCAAGGGAGTTGGTAACTCCCTAAAAGTTTGGAAGGGTTGAGATAAAGTTTGGAATATTTGGTAGCAAGGTGGCTCTTAAGTCAAAGGAAGAGCTGGCAACCCCAGAGCAGTGGCCATTACACTTTGACCCTATCCTTGGTGGCAAAATAGGCATAATCAGCTGTGTCTTCTATTATAGATAGACAATGGTGACCATGCTGTCCTTGGTGGTCACATATCTATGCAACCTCTTGCTTGCTTATGACTAAAGCTAGCCTGCTAGTTATTTTGTATTCTTGCAAAAAACAATAACCTCTACTGTAACATGC
Source organism: Aramus guarauna (assembly GCA_013400195.1). Lineage (NCBI taxonomy): Eukaryota > Metazoa > Chordata > Aves > Gruiformes > Aramidae > Aramus > Aramus guarauna. The sequence continues at coordinate 182,555 of VXBL01010169.1, forward strand.
TTACAGTCTGAATTTTATTTTCTGAAACTTGGAGGACCAGCACAAAAGATTGGCTCTGAGAAATGAACATTGAAGTGATACAACACAAAGTTGTCTGTATACAGGGATAGACTGCAAACTGAAAAACTGAAATATGTTTAGCACCGTCTTCCTGAGACTAAACAAACAGAGTGCCCCTAGTGTCTCCTTATATGGCATGGGCTTGAGCCTCCAGAGCATCTTAGCAGCCCTTATTGATAAACTTCATTTCATTAATATCTCTCCTGTAATGGGAGAATCAAGACTGGTCAGGGAATTTGAGATGCCACCTCACAAGTGCTGAGTAAAGGGGCCTAATAATTTCCTTCAGCCTACAGACGACTGGGAACATTTTCCTTGCTGAATGCCCATTTGGAGATTGGACATTAACATCCCTCTACTAAGCGACTTACGTTAATTTCTTTGGAGGCAGGGAAATTACGTTTAGCTATCAACATAAATAGTTTAGAAATTAGACTGTGTCAGAAATGCCAGTTCTGAAAATAAAGCATATTGATTATACTCAAAACCACATGTATCTCAGCAGCTTCAGTTAATGCATCTTCTTTCATGTCCTTCATGACTTTACACCCTCTGAGGCTAGAATTTTAGGTTTATATTGTTCAGCTGTTCATTAGGGGTATAATATATGTGATGTTATTTGTCTGCTATTTAAAAATATGCCAGAGTAGCAGAGTAAACTGATCCTTGTGATAAACCATTAGTTGGTAACTTTTACAGAAGAGATGGTATTTATTAATATATACTGATTTAATTTGTTTCAGGATCATGTAAAACCAAAAGGCAAATCAAAACCACACAGAAACCCTCTTTCCCTACTGAAATGGTCATTAGGTGCAGTCTTCCAACTTTGAAGTCCCTAGTGTATTCCAGCTCATGAAACTGAATTAAGAAGATGGAGCATCATGCTGAATAACAGATTTCCCCAAGCGCTTTGTGTGTAGGAGAGAGAGAAGTTTCTTGAAATGGGCTCTCTATGGAAAAAAAAGTCAAGAAAAAGCATGTGAACAAAACCTGTAACGCTCTGCCAAGTGCTGGAGAGACCCCTGCTAGCGTCAATAGCATCTTGCCTTCAGAGCAGGTTTCACCATCTAACACGTCAGAGCTTCCCAGAATTTTGCCTGAAGAAGTACATCTAGAAGCTGGACCCCAGAAAAGGCGACCAGGCACTGCAGTAATATCAAAAAGGTCAGATTCTTCAAACATGTCTCGGAAGCCACTGAATCGGCCCATCATCCCACCAAGAAGACCTTGCTTCAGGGTATGCTATATCTGTGGCAGAGAATTTGGGTCACAGTCTATTTCTATACATGAACCCCAGTGCCTAGAGAAGTGGCATATTGAAAACAATCAGCTACCAAGGCATCTCAGAAGAGCGGAGCCCAGGAAACCTGAGGTCCTTACTGGTGGTTCCTTTACGCTCGCAGCTGGAAATGAGGCAGCTTATCATAGTGCTCAAGCCCAGCTCCTGCCCTGCGGAAACTGTGGCCGAACCTTCCTTCCTGACTCTCTCATTGTGCACCAAAGGAGTTGCAGAGGAGGTAGCAGTGGTGTGGGGCTGTCAAGCTCTAGCCCCCGTAAATCTGGTAGAGGCCCAAGCTCTGGGTCTGGCTCAGCAAGTGAGGATCCATCTAAGACCCGTGAAGAAAAGAGCAGGGCTGCACCAGCTGTATCAGACAAGGTAAGTTGGTACACACGCGCTGTATGAAAGGGTGCGGATGCATTTGGATGCTAGGCGCTCCAGGGGAGATGTGGTTCCCATCAAGTTTAAAATCTCTTTCACTCAGAAGCATCTTTTGGCTCTGTGCAATGTTTCTCTGCTGAATAGTAGGTAAAGGAAAGGGGAATTCTGTGAGCATAAGGGAAACTACTTATTCCTATTTCTTTTGATTTTCCTGCGGAAAGGGAGTAGTTGGGTTCTCCTCCTCTGCGGTCCTGTGAGAGTTATGCCCCCAAAAGGGACCATTGTGTGCTATAGTTCCCTAGGACACTCTGTTGAGAAGCTTAGGAAAGCTCTCAAAGTGGTTTTAGCAGGTACTAGGTATTTTTATTTAGTTAACATGAAATACAATATTTCGTTATCCAGTAAGCGCTCCAGTGATTTTCATTTTTTACCGTTATTCTTAACTTTGGCATGGAATGTGAATTTACTGAGGACTGCATGTTCAGAGGCAGCAACTCAGAGTATAACAACAACAAAATAAATAAGAGTGCACATTTATTTCCACTGAATTTGATTCAAGATCCAAGAATAAAGAAGCTGATTCACATTATCCAAAAGCTACACAAAGTTTTGGAAAATGGCATTTTTTTCTGCATTTGTTTCTGCACAAGTTGTCTCTTGGCCAGCAGTTTTGTAAAAAGATAGATGTCTAAATTTAGGCCCAGTGTCTAAAATAAAGGGCTTTTTTTTTTTTTTTTTTCCCCAGTGGGAGTTGGATTCCTGATTGCCTACATTACTTTTGAAAATGGGACTTAGCTTTCTCAGTCACCAAAGGAATGCAGTGCTATGCTGAGCATTTCTCAAAATGTTTTAAAAGTCGAAGCATGCTGTATTTCAGTTTTCCAGCCACTGAATAAAATGGAGATAATAGCATCACCCTAACAAACATGAGAATAAAGACAATGTGAGGCATTTTTATATTATACTATTTGAGGCCACTGATTGATTGATATTGGCAAATTAGCTCCACTCTTCAGGTCATTTATCTGCAAATTTCAAATAATCCACAGATGGTTCTAAGTGCTGCACAGGTGCATCTATAGCTATAGGAAGAAGATGTTCTAGCTGTGTTACACTATATTGTACCATTTAACAAAGAACTGGTGTTGCTCTAAAGGTGATCAATGAAAGGCATGGGCATGAAGCAGAGATGTTTGTCCATCACACATAATTCTGTATGTTTAAAAAAAAAAAAAAAAAGGAGGGGGCATGGGGGGCATGTCCATACTTAAAATGTCACAAAAAAAGAGTTCAGAGTGTGGTTTGGCATTGAGAGTGACTCTAAAAATGTTGTCTTCTTGCACAACATATCTGCTCCCTGTGTGTATTCAGCCACATCTGCTGACTTGTTGAACAACAACATTATTACCAGTTTTTACTTCTGTGAGCTCTGCAGAGCCAGAATGAAATGTGTTCAAATCTGTTCTTCCTTCCGTACGAACAACAGGTTTACTCGTTTACTTCCAAGCAGTTACAGTTCATCAGTTGCAGCAGAACTAATGAGGCTGTACAGCTTGCAGTTTGTAATTGACTCTGAAGGACTTTATTATTAACAATGACTTTCAGGAAGGGATGATGGATTTTACTTCTCTGAGGATCTTTATTTTATTATTTTTAGAGCTGTACTTTTGTACAGAGGTGTGCATTGAAGGCAGAGATAGGAATGGAAAGAGTGAAATAAATATCCTGTGATCCCAGGGGCTGTGCAGCACTGGCAGACTGCTCCTAAGAAGTGGTCAAAGGAAGCGTCTTTTCCATAGGTTTAAATTCTCTGTGTGAGGATCTCCACCTCCAGTTGAAAATTTTGAAAGTTCCACACATTGATGGATGTTGAAAAGTGCTAAGCTCACGGAAGGACTGCAGATTCACTATGAACAGGGACAAGGTCTGGGTCTCCTGTACAGTCTTCATCTTTTTCCAGCATATGGTTTTAATTTTGCTCACCTTCCCAGCTGTTCATTAATTCTGTTTAAAAATACCAGTAGTGGAGCAAAATAGCCATCTGCTTTGATCCTGGCAGGAAAGCATTTGGGGCAGTCCATGTCTCACTTAACAGATCTATCTACTCACTGTGACTGTGAATTATTTAAGTACCTCTTTAAAGTCCTAATTCAGCAATACATCAGAGGGAAGGAATAACTGAAAAAAAACCCCAACCCTTATATAAGTGTATTTAAGAACTGTAATGCTATTGTCAAATTAATTTATGCCATGGAATAAGTCCTAAATTAAAAAGCTGGATTTTCCTCATTTTAAAAATAAGTTCTGACTGATTTGATGGTACACTTCATGAAGGGCATTTTAAATTTACCACTGCAAGCACTTTTGCCTCTGTGCCTCTGTCCTGGAGCTCTCTCTCCCTTAGCAAGCACAGGATCAACTAGACCCATATCATTACTGACAAACACTTACTCACTTTGGGGTTAAACGCCTTTAGAGCTGGAGACTCAACAGCCTCCATATGCCATCTCTTCCACTAACTGTCCTTGCTCTCAGCATGAATGAACACATCTGAGTTAATCATGTCTGTGTAAAACAAACAGCAGACTATGCTTAAGAGCCTCTCAAGGTTCACATCAGCTCAGAAGTTCTGTTTGAGATTTTGCTGTGATACCTCAGACAATGAAAGTGATGTCTAGAACTACTGAAACTCAGACTTGTGCTAGAGCGGAGTGTGTTTTTTATTCTTTCATAGGCCAAAATGTCTGCTACATGTAAATGAGTATTAATGACTTGCTGTGGGTATATGTTACAGGGGTTTTTTTGACAACAGATAACGCTGATCCTAAAATCCTATCAGACATATCACTAGCATCTGGTGCTGCCATCTGCTGTTTTCTTCTTATCGAGTTAACTACCTACAAATAAGATTTCAGTGATCTTCCTTTACTGTATTATAATGCATTTTAACACAGTGTAAGTCTTAAAAACTTGTGTAACAACAAAACGTTGATGATGTATTTTGCTCCAGCATAAAGTCATCTAGTCACTTGGTAAAATGAAAACTCCTTCAGATGCTGTGTAATTCTAATCAGAGGATCACAGAATGGTAGGAGTTAGAAGGGACCACTGAAGATCATCTGGCCCCACCCCCGCCATGAAGGGGGGAAGTCGATAAACTTTGTTTGCCTCAGTTGCAGCAGTTTTCAACATCTTCTTGGGATATTTTCAAATATAGAAAGTTAGATGAGAACAGACAGTAGATGGTGTGAATGAAACTTAACTTGAGAATGATTTGGCTTCCTGCATTTCTGCTTTTACACTAATGCCATGTTCATTACACTGATGTACTTACTTTAAAAGATAGCACAGCAGGAGTAAAATGGGATATTCTAGTGCTTCCAGTGGAGTAAAAATCTTTAATTACCTGCATCATCTGGCAGCATTACCTTCTTGTTCAAGGAAATTTCATACACAGGCTTATAACCAGTCCTAACGTTAGTCTGCTGTTTTGTTGGGGCAGTGGCTGAAAGCACTCCAGAAGGCTATGAAATACACCTTTGGGTGGTCCTGAGGTTGTCCCTGTCCCTTATGCAAACTGTCTCTTACTTTCCAGATGGGAATGTGTGGGAAGGGCTGCTTTTGTAAAACACAACCCTGTTGCTAAGTGTACCAATCTTTTCCCAAACCTCTCTGTTCCTTGGGCAACTCAAGCCTATGACAAGAGCCCTGGGCTAGAACAGGTGGCCTCCCATCTTCCCATTAAAATACATGGATAATTAAACAAATAAGAATGGCAGGGGTGTCTGCGGTCCTGGATGATAAATATTTATGGGGGGCAGTTTGGGAGTAGGTCTTATGGTGTATACTTAAGAAGAAATTAAAAGCTTTGTGCAGTATGGGAGGATTTGACCTCATGTAACACCCTAACAGCAGCCTGGAGCTAACCTCAAGTAATGCCAGGTCTATTGAAAATACATAGTTGCATAGCCCTCTGAGCTAAATAACTTCATTCATGGTCACACAGACATACTTAGCAGTCTTGGAGAAAAAAGAAAATACTGAGACACCAGAGGAAAGCCTAACTGCACTGTTAGGTATTTGTAGGTATTTTTATAATAACACATAACCTCAGGAACAGACCTTCCCTACAACCCTTTTAAAAAATGAAAAACAAAGCAGTGAGCAGACAGCCTAGCCACTGGCCTGTGAGTAGTTTGGGTTGGAAAATTGTGGTGATTCCAAAAATAGTTCAGTTTCAAACTGCAGGCCTCCAGATGTGACATTTGGGATAGACACACTCTGAAGAGAAAAAGAAATTAAGGATAAATATCATCAGCTGTAGAAATTCCAAATAAAGCTTATCATACCTGAGATTCCACAATGAAGCAAGGAAAGGGCTGTTACTACTAATTGTAAGGATATTCCCCATCAGGTTTTATTTTTCAGTTTTTTAACGTGTATATTTGCAGAGAAGGATTTGTATATGTACTTTAATGTGTGGTGATGGTTCAAACTCACTACATTCCTGGAAAAAATATTCCATTCTTAGAGTGATCTGATTCCTTTTAATTAATTCTGGTCTCTTCTATTGTTTCTGTACAGTTTTTAATTGAGGAAGTTATAAAACAGAGACATTTCTACTTGAACGGATTTCTTAAACTTTTTTTTTTTTTTTTTTTTTTTTTTTTTTTTTTTTTTTTTTCCCGCCAAATAGGATTTAGTTATGAATCAATCCCAACTGATCACTTTGGAAAACAGAATCCTCTATTTAGCTGTAGGCCTGGTTTTGCTCAGTCACAACAGAAACCCCACCTATAAACTCTCTGTTAGGATCTCAAGGGATCACAGTACTGCACGTTCAGTCTTTAGGTTAACAAAAAGACCATCTAAGAACTGCGGGAATGTATCCAGGTGGCACTGGATGGAGATCACTAACTTTTGTCTTGCAGGTCTCTGGCAGCTGTTCAACAGCAGGACATCACAACAACTTTAGGACAAGTGTAATGGATTTGAACAAAGCAGTCAGACGTAAAAGACTATCTCCATTCACTAGGGGAAGATTTCTAAGATAAAAAAATATTTTATTTTAACAACTATGTTTCTGTGCATCTGTTGAATTTATTGGGAGTATTTAATTTGTAAGTGATTTTTCACCTGTGTCATATCAGGACTCTAAGTCTCCTTGAAGCGATACATTTGGTTTTAGTATACTGCCCCATATGGTGGAAATGATTGTGACAGTGCAGGCTAAGTAAGCATGATTTCCATTTGTACTGGGATTCCTTTTTCCCATTCTGGTAGCATATAAAGTCTCCCTACAAACTGAATGTAAATCAAATTGCTCTTTCCTAATTTTCAACTAGTAAATAATCTATTTGACTGAATGGCAGGAACGTAGCTAATGAAAACTAGAGAGGAAAATATGTTCCCAGTGTTTGTACATCTAGCATTTTTTTAAAAAACCATTGGTGTAAGCATACCTATAACAAGCATGCACACCGAAATGAGTCCCTGGACCTCAAAAGTTTATACTATAGTATCCTTATCTAAAGCCCTCCAGAGTCTACAAAGAAACATACGCTGCCTTCAGAAGACTCTGCGTCTGGACCCAGAGTCTTATCTCCAAATGAGACAATGTCTAGCTCAAGACCTGAAGTAAAAAAGTAGACAAAAACTGATAATGAAAAATTAGAAGGCATTCTTTAAACAGCTGTTATTATATCCAGCTATGAATAGGGAGAGAAGGTTTTATATATATAGTATTATATATAGATATATATATAAAATACCTTATTATCAAAGATGGCTAAGGAAATTCCATTTGAAAGCTAAGAGGATGAAAATGTCCTTGGAAAGACTTTCTTTGGATAAGTTATATTTCAATTCATTGTGAGAACTTTCCAGACGAAGTCCAAATTTTCCCAGCAAAAATACATTTTGTAGAGTAGTATTTCTTCATGTAATTGAGTCTACATGTGTGATACAGGAAAGAAAGCTGATGCAGATTGTTCACTAATGACATTTTCAGACTGTAGCATAAATGCAAGAAGAGCTGCCCAGAATTTCTTGAATACATTGATGGGCTGACAGAGAGTCAGAAATACTGGAACAGGTTACGCTTTGTCTTACACAGCAGCAGAGGAAAAAATGAAACCCCCACGTCTCTCATTTGAGTGAGAAAAGCTTCCTGTGTTTGGTCTTGGCATGGCTGTCCCTCTACCTTTGGAAGGGCAGGGAATAGCTCATCTCTTACTGGTATTTGCAGTCAGGAGTGCAGGAAGCGCTGGCAGTTGTGAGACCCATCAGTGTGTCTCAGCCATCTCTGCAGTACGCTTTTATGCCACTCCTGGAGCAGGGCTGGTATTGACACCACGCCTAGTCCAGGACGTGCCTAAGGGCACAGTCAAGTCCATAATCTGCAATGCCACACTAATTATATATTTTTCAAGCTTAGAATATGTATTTGTGGGGTTTGGGGTTGAGGGATTTTTATTTCCGTTGAGCTGGTTTTCTCTGCAAACAAAAGCAGATCTGCAGTGCAGAAACAATGACTTGCTTAGAGTCTAGTTCTGCCCTCGCTGCAGTCGCTGGCAAAGTTCACATGAAGGCCTTTGGGATAAACAAGCAACAGCTCCTTCTTTTTCCCCCCTATCCTGAGCTATCCTGCATCAGTTCCTTCAAGGCTAAGAATTCCACCATCTGTCTGACCTGTGGCAGAAGTAACGCAGGGTTAGGGACCAGAATCACAAGCTTGAGACAGCTGCCCTCACTGTCCAACTTGAGATGCTAAGGCTGGACACAGCACTTTAACTGTGTTCTACCTGGACACGGGGTCTTTCTGGTACTGCACTAGACATTGGCAGTTCAGCTGAGGAAGCTTTTGTTGCTGCTTTCCATGTTACTTCTGTTCGGTTGATAAAAAAAGGGCTGCAACATTTAAGATGTACACTGTGCTGCAGCAACCTGATCAAGCGGAGGAGTTGCTTCTGCACAAGAAGATTCAGCATTACCATGAAGTTGATGGTGTGAAAATAAAAGATCTAAAACCTACATAGCTAAGTATTAATTAGGTGACATACATTAATTTTCAGCCCAGTATCTGCAGAAGGACCCTACCTCTTCCAGGTGGCCAGTTAAATGAACCAATACCTCTTACAAGCTTCAAGACTGAATCTAGACAAAATAAAACTGATAGAAACAGTTACACAGATTTCACAGATATGCATCAGTTTCTTAGCCTACATGATTGTTTTCATCTGAAGTAGTTCTGATTCAAAATTAATGTTGAAAACAATATTTATTATTCTTCACAATTGTCATTTGCAGGCACAAGTGATAAGACGTCCACCAGCAGTGCTTTGTTACATATGTGGCCGTGAGTACGGCACAAAATCTATTAGTATCCATGAGCCACAATGCCTGAAAAAATGGCACCAGGAGAATGACATGCTACCCAAGCACTTGAGAAGGCCAGAGCCCAAAAAACCTGAAGTCAGTGTCGTACAAGGTAAGCTACAGACCAAATGAGGAAATGGGAGGAAGAAAGTGGGAGGAATCAAAAAAAAGAATCTTAAGTGGTAGCTTAGTTCGCAAGTACTTCTTTCTCCATTTTACTCTGAAGCGGAGGTAGCCATCACTGTTAAGCTTCCTGTTAAGTACCCCATTCTTATTTTGTGCTGCATCCATGAGAAGTAAGAGTAATCATTGCCTTGTGGGACATGTCTCCTGGGACAGTCCTCGTTATGTGTCAGTGTGTTCTGAATCAAAACAAAGATTGGCAACCTGCTTCACAGCTACATCACTACCTTTTGACTACTTCCAATGCTGTAGAAAGGCAGATTTTAACATGAGCAACAGCATCCAAGAATAATGTGCAGACTCGATGCATACAGTCATTAAAGTAAAATACCCTCCCGGCAACATAGGTAGCCAGGGTTATACACCTATAGTGTCGGTTATAAAAGAAGCCTGACATTAGCACTTAGCAATGGTAAACAGTGAGTGGCCTCAAAAATAAGAGTTCTATGGTAAAATAAGAAATATAATACTAGATGCATGATGACTGGTAGCCAATAAGGTGGTTTTAAAACTTACCTATGACATATATTGTAGTTTCAAGGTTTTACTAAAATATATTTATAGATAAAAATACAGTATCTTTTACAATGAACATCCAGTGGATGTTACTGGTCCCTTTTCATTCACAAGCTTTAGATGCTTTCCTTGTAAGACATTATAATATAAACACAGTGGGGATGAAATACATGCATTATAAACCAAACATTTTATTTCTGCCAGTTATGTGTGTTTGTGCTGTCAGTTCTGTTTTGTAAGATGCTTAGATCCCACTTCTTCAAATCAATGAAAATTGACAATCCCCAGCACCCAACAGGGCTGGGCTCCCATATGTATCCCAGGGGTGTGTGCTCACTGTAGGACCAGACGGAAATCTTGTCTGTGCTTTGCCTGGAAGCTGCTCCCATGTCTTCCCCATTCCCACGTAAAGTTATTTCACCATTTCAGCTGGATGCTTTCCCTGGCCCTGCCAGCTGGTCTGAACTACTTTGGGCCAAGTTTGGACCACTTACTCAAAGGCAGTTAATTCACCCACTTTTTTATTTTTTATATTCCCCATAATTTCCCGCAACTTCCCCTGATGTCTGGAAAAGTAGACAAATTCTGCAACTCACTGTGAAAGAGTCATACACTAGATCAGTTTACAGCAGTACAAAGAAATATGTCCCCAGAAGACACACACAGAAGAGAGCAGGATCACTGAGAACACTAACCAGCTGTTCAAAATAATAATGATCGCAGCTCAAATAATATCAAATCAGGACTTGGTTAACAGATGCCAAGCAGCAGAGTTGAATCTGCAGTAAAAGATAGGTTCAAAAGACATTTTCATTGTAGTTAACAACAAAAAAGCTCTTTTTGTTGTTAAGCTTTTTTTAATTATTGCATGTTGTGTGGTAAAAAAGATGGAGAAAATGAGATTTCCATCCGAAAGAGAAGGATGTGAAAGAACAAATCAGGTTATTTTGAAATTTGGTATTCTTATTTTGAGGGAGTGGAAGCAGAAAGACAACCACTCTTTGAGAGAACAATCCAGCAGAAGGGTCCCAGATATGAATCAGAAAATTGTCTCATTTATGCAATGAGTCATATCAGGCGCCACACATCTCCTGTGAGGTGCTGTGTGCAGTTCCCCGGGGGGCACCGACCTGCTTCCAGGATCTGTCCCTAAATGCCTGCTGATGCAAGCCTGATCAGTTCTGTCGCTTGAGCTAAAATTGTTGTTCCCCCTGCAGTTGCCTCATGCTCCTGGCCTCGAGAAAAAAATCTCAGTGTTGTTCTTTTTCCGTGAGACTTATTCTCAATCATCTGGTGAATGCTGTAACTGACCTTGAGACCACATACACGTACTGCATGTCTCACAGTTTCTCACCTTAGGGAGGAGGGGTTACCCCTGTTGTTGAATGGAACAGGCAATGTTCAAAAAAAGCTCAGAAATATTAACTGCTTACATAAAACTTTTTATAACTTACATAAATCTTTTTCTGAAAACTCAAGTGTCACGGAAAGACAACCACTGCCCTGATTACACAGTGCTTTGTTTGTGGAATGCCTAACACATGCCTGCAAGGAGAAAGTCATCTCTCTTTCTCTTTTTTTTTAATATTCAATAAACTTTCCAAAGTACAGAAAATACACATTCATTTCCTGCAAGCAAAAGGGATATTTGTCTCAGCCAAGAAAAGAAACACTACTTGGTTGCTCTTCTAACAAAAAGAACATTAGGAACAGGCATATTAAGAGATCTAAGGCTTATTGTGGTTATGTGAACCATTGGATATGAATCATATTAAAACTGTATGGGCCTTTAATGAAGAGCTCTATCATGTGCCAATGACAGAAACCATGGAATATTTTTAAATGCACAAATCCTTTTCTTTTAAAAATTGTCTGCTGTTAACAGTTCAAAGACAAAACCAGTTCTTTAGTCTTTTTCTGTACTGTCATACCTTTTGAGAAGGGTGAAGCAAATACATCTTCGAATCAAGCCAGGTAGATTTTTCTATGCATTCACTTGAAATGAAAGGTCTTAAGATCTAAATCCAGGTATTAAGCAACCTACCTGGCCTTTTTGGAAATCAGTTTGAAACAACACTATGTAAAAGTCCATTTCAAGATGAAAGTAAACAAGAGGGTTTTTTATACTCAAATAAAATCTTGAAAATACATTTGATGTGTTTGAAGAATACTCCTGAGCTTTCAGACTAGTCACTCTTCCCGCAGTGGAAAATAACTGAGGGTAAGACTGGATTAGTGTTTAGATGACAATAGACGCATCAGTACAATGACCTCACTGGAAGTTGTGGCTTAAAAGAACAGTAGGTTCTGTCTGTAAGGTTTTAGGCTTACCTAAGCTTTACTCCACTTGGCAAAAATTGCATAGACTTCAACAGGAAGAAAATTGGACCCCTTATCCAGAGCAGTACAAAGAGCATATTCTCAAGTACTATACACTCCCACCTATTGCCATGGTCAGATAACACATGCTCATTAAACAGAACTTGAAGTAAAGCCAAAAAGTGAAATTTGCTGATAATAATATGTATGCAAAGATGTTAATAATTAGCTGAGAATGCATACCATAACACACAGCATGATGTTTTCTCTGTACTCTCATATAATGCAAAATTATTCAGTTTGAAGTTAATTTAATTCAACCCCTGGGACAAAAAGCAGAGGCTTTTTTATATATTTTTTACTCTTTTGCTTCTTTCTTTCTTTTTCATTTTCAAAAGCAATATGGTTTGGTTAAACTGAAAGGCTCAGTCAACAGGTATTTCCTGAAAATATTTTCCATGAAGAGTTGAATGTGGGTCTCCAAAATGAAAGCTGATACTTTTTTTTTATTATTTTATTTTATTTTATTTTCCAGCCAAAGGTTTCTATGATCTTGATTCTTTAAATGAGGCTGCCTGGATCAGTGCCCAGAACCAGCTAGTTCCATGTGATACTTGTGGGCGTACTTTTCTTCCAGACAGACTGATCGTCCACCAGAAGTCCTGTAAACCGAAGACTGCAGCGTGAAGTGGATGTAACACACATGCATACATACGCATGCATGCTCACACACACCGGCCCCATGCACACATACGTGTGTGTGTAGGGGGGGGTGGTGTTTGCATGAATACACACACATACACCCATACCTTTCATCCAACCTATGAGAGAAATAAAATCCAGCTGGAGAGCCATGAGCATCAAAACTGCAGTGTGTCCACATGATCCAAAATCCTCCAGAGTCAAATGGTAGTATAAGGTCAAATATGGTGATTTTTTAGCCCAGCAGTAGCAAAAATGACTCTTAATTTCTGTCAGTCAGGTAGCGTCACCTTGAAACCACAGTTTGAGAGCGATAGCATATGATGAGGGATTTTAAGTATCAACTTCCTTCTCCTGATCCTGTGCTTTGTTTGGTGCAGGAGAACCCAGGCGAAGAATCCTGCCAGATTGCTTTCTGAATTGCTGTGCTGTCTTCATCTCGGTCAGTCAAATGTGGGATGTTCTTAGCCCCACTCCTTTCACAGCCTTTCAGATTTAGCTATCTGGACCTTTGAAAGAAGTTTTAACTTCTGCATGTATTTCCAATTTTACATGGCCTGTTTGGTGTTTTTGGATTTAGTGATGGCCAGAAAGAAATGAACCACAGCTGCTAGAGGTCTTTCACTGTGGAGATCCCCAAGAGAGCATCCCACAGGGATCCAGCCTGTGATCTTGCTTTTCAACAGATCTGTGAGGCTGGGAGAGGTAGTTTAATATCAGGACCTCCATTGTCCACAGGGACATTTTGCTACATGTCCTTCTACTCAGTGAATATATTCACCCGCTGTTTCAGAGATTGAAGCTTCAGGCAACTTTTAGGAAATGAGAGTTTTGATGAGTAACTCATTGACTGGAAGCAAAACCAGAGTGATGTTGATCAGGAAAATTAATTCTTTGAAAATTTTGTTTTCCCTCTATCGAAGACTTGTCTAGTTAGTGTAAGGACCTCCAGCTGAACTTGGCTCATCAGAGAAATCAAGTAGCTCCTTTGGGTTTGTTGGTTTTGTTGTTGGTTTTTGGGTTTTTTTGTATCCTTGTCCATCTTCGGCACAAGACTATTCATTGACTCCCACTCAGAGCTTAAATCCATGGAGCACTCCAGTGTTCACACCTTTGTGGGACAGTGCAGTTCATGAAGTCCTTGACTGCTACAAGGGAAACATTCCCAGGTAAAGGGATCCAGCCATGGGGTGGAAGCAGAGACTAGCTGATTTTAGAAAACACCCCAAAAGTGCCGCCTTCTTGGAGCATTTCTTGCTTAAGAATGATACTGACCATGTGATTTATTGCAGCTCAATAAATGAATCATGCTCAATATTTTATAAGTTAGAGGAGCACATCTTTGTCATGAACTCAGTAAAAGAAAACATATTTTTATGTCAAGCCAAAACAAGTATGGTTTGCCAGATGTCTTCAATAAAATACCACACTGCCTTCAGTGCCAAATGTGACCGTAACAGAGTGCCAGTATGGGCGAGAAGAGTAGGTATTACATAAGAAAGCAGTGAGGAAGGTGTTTGAATGTGCTATTTTGAAAAATGCTATTATGTTACATAGCAGAACCAGTGCCAAAGCACATCAGTGAATAGGTTAAACACATGAAGGAATTAATAGTCACTTTAACGAGGTACAGCAGAGAGCACTTTTAGTAATATTTTACTTACTCTGAAGTATTTTATTAAGTAGTCAGTGAGGTTATTAAAAAAATACTACAAAATCCAATACAGATTGTTTACCAGCAATGCAGGCTTTCTGATAGCACAAAAGAAAGTGTACCTCATGTATGTTTTCATCTTCAGGCTTAAGGCCTAGAGCTGGCTGTTATGTATTGTGTGACCAATGTGACTTTTCTCAGAGCATTCACACTTACTATTGTACTCACAAATCAGATGAAGTCGATGTCTTCATACACAGTAAGATGAAATATGGGTACCAGCAACTTTTCTTTTCTAAGCTATCAAGCTGTGTGATTTGTGGCGTAAGTGAAATAAGAAGTAATATCATTGTTCTGTTATTAGAGGAACGCTCCTGGCTCCAGCCCTGGCGGGCTGTTAATTCAGACTGGGAGAGGTACCAGCATTCTTTGGTGAAAATAATTTCCAAAACAATCAATGGCACCTCAGCAGCCCTTTCATCTTCAGAATGAGAATTGTATTGTCTGAAGATAGATATCTTCAGAAGTCAAAGGTTCAGTGTCTGTTCTACAGCGCAAAGCTCTGTAAACACTGCAGATTTGTCCTTGTTAGTGTCTCCAATGTAAGGAAAGTCGCTGGTGGAGCTGAACTGGTGCCATCCCTCCTCCTTTTGGCTGGGAGAAGGCATGTGGCCTGAGGGAAGAGCAACAGGGGCACGGGTTTGTGATTGCTAGACTGGTTCCTAGGAGCTGTTGGCAGGCAGCATAGACTGCAAGACCCTGGAGGCTGTTGTAATTTGTTATCAAGTGCTGGCCTACTGAAGAGCAGCTTGGTTGTTGAGGATTATGGATGTCATGCAATCCCACCTTTGTGTTCCTTCTTCCTCTTCTTGGAACCCTCTTCCTCTTCTATGACTCCTCTGCCTTTTGTCAGACATGATAAGCATTTTTTGGCTACATCTGCCTGACTGAGTCATCAAGCTTCATTACAGAGTCACTTCAAGAGCAGAAACATGTTTTGAAGAAACTAAACAGCCTTTGCAGAGTCACTGCAGTCCTTGGCATTAAAAAATTAGCCCTGCCTTTTGGTGGGATTCAGATGTCAGAGTGTCTGTGTCATTCTGAAAGTTGGATTCAGGGTCCTAACAACTTTAGATCTGTCAGAAATTTCACCCGGAGCTGTTTTTCTGTGTTTCATTGTCAGCTTTGCTCTTGTCTATTTTTTATTTTCAGAATTATTATCCCCAAAAGCAATAAAATCTGCCTGATGAGCAGAGTGTTTATAAACAATGACAAGAGTACTGATACTAACCGTATTTTCAGTGTGCTGTTGTCTTGCCCACTGTACAGGAGGTCCTGAAGCCATAAACCTGAAGTACGGCCTCCACATAAGCCTTTGAGGGAGTCAGATGAAGATGTGGCAATTTTAGAGCTGCCTCTGCTTATAGGTGATTGCTGATGAGCTCTGAACTTAACATGGGATCTATGAAATGGTGAGCCTTACCACTCACAGAGGCAAGTCAATATTGGGCTGTGAGGGCTCTGATGGTGAGACCAGACCATGCAGGAACTCAGCAGAAGGCAACAGCCCTCAGAAAGATCTCAGTGGTTGTAACATCCCCTTCCCTCAATAACATTGTGGGTACAATTATTTTCAAAATATGTAGAAATATAAAAAGCACTGATGTGGGAGTGCCTATCATCCCATTTCAAACATTGACAAGATATCACTGTCACTCACATCTCTCGGTTACTCTGTCATAAGCTTTTCTGCTGAGCTCACCAGCCCTGTTGTTGGTTTGTGCCAATGGTGATGGTGAGTTCTGTGGCAAGATTTGTTCACTGGGAGAAACACTGATAGTGCCTTCATGGTTTGCACTCAACAGAGTTAAAAAGAGATCTGAAGAGCATTTTTCATTATTGCTGGCGTTCTGACTTTTTTGCAGAAGAAGAAAAGGAAATGAGAAATTGAGCTACTTTGCTTCCTTTATTTCTGTACTTTGGTGATTTGTCACTTAACCTTTTCTTGTCCCTGTTGACTCATGGTGATTTCCATCTCAATCCCATGTTTCCTACTGGCACAACACATCTAAAGAACTGAAAAATATTTTCCTGTACTTCAAAAACAATAACATTCCATCTAGTTTGCCACAAATGTGATGGTAGCAGCTAAAACTATTCCTAGACAAAATATCAAAATTCAAAATATGGATTGCCAAGCAAAGTTCAATCACATTAAACAAATGAGCATCCACTTTCAGACCATAAACAAAATCCCTGACATTTTAGATTAGCCAGTTGAACCTACCAGTTCCAATAAAAAACATTTTAGAAAAGCAATTCTGAAGATCATAGTCAAGTTAGATGAGTTTAAAAAACTTAAAAGACTGCAAACTTCAAAAAATTGGACATTAATGAAAGAACCCATGACTGCAGATAAACATTATATGTAAAATGGTATAGTTTAGCAAATTGAGAATGTCACAGTTCTTTAGTTACCACACAAGCTTCAAAAGGTCCCACATCTTTAAGGGCCAGAATGCCTTTAAGAAATGCCTAGCAGGTCTTAAGAAAACAGTTTCACAGACACTTTTTCTTAAAGACTACCACTTAGTAGACCACAGCTTGAGGAATAAAAAATTTGTAAATGCAATGTCAGTTTCTGTGTAAAAATAGTTAGAACCTACGTAGATCTGTGAATTCTCTCCTCATGGCATACACCTGGAAAATATGTAGCACTGTATAGAAATTATGCTTTCAGCGCTGCCTCCTGACCACTGACAATCTGTATGCTTAAGCTTTAGTTCTGGATTTGCAAACATAAAATTTGGTTCTGTACTCACTGAAGCCAAGTCCCACGCTAGCATATGGGTATAGGATGGAGCCAGTAAGGTTAAGGGATCGATCAGATGTTGACACATATATGCCTTAATCAAATTAGTTCCTGGAGGTTTTTATGATGGCTCTCAAGCTTTCATGGCCTATGTTTGTTTAACAATAGAATTTCATAATTGAGAATTAAGCTTGTTTTTATTACCCAGTTCAGGGAGCTGGTCCATGCAGAAGGAATTCTAGGGAGGCTTTTGCATGAATCTGCAGGGGTCCTGTCTGCCCAGGCCAAAAAACCACTTTGCAAAAGTCTAAGAAATATATTACAAGTACCTAATTGTATCTCTGAATTAGGTAGTAAATACTTCAAAGGGAGCAATTAAAAAGTAGAAACTGAAAGATACATATCTTTTAAAAGTCTTTGCATTGTCAGGAGCCTCATTTCTCCAAGAATGTAGATCCCAGCCCCATCAGTCATGTAAATAATAAGAGAAAACTGCTTCTGAAGGCAAGAACAGTTGACCTGCGGTATGATTTGTCCCTGGATTTGGAAGTTGAATCAGACTGCAAAGTCAGAATGGGTTGAGAAGGTCTTCCGAGCAGCAGTGAGAGAGATCTCTGGACACAAAATTTTAAGATACGGTCTCAAATGGAAGATAAGCTCCCAGTCTGGTCAGAAAGAAGAGACTGATTTCAAAACAAGTAAGAGTTTCTTCCTTACTTTCTCTGGTGCCTTGAAGGGAGGAAGATTTACCTAGGTTAGCTCACAGGACTTTTAAATATAAATGGTTAGGAAACTGGCTCTTTCAGGTTAGTTTCACACTTTATTTTTGCAATCTATATAATTCAAAATAAGTTGTATTTACTACTGTCTATTTATACCTGGTTTAAAGGCTGGAAAGATGTAAAGAAAGGGCACTGCCAAATGCAGCTTGTGATAGAAAGCAGGTTTCCAAGACCTCCTTCTCCAGTCTACTCCCTCTTTGCACAAGTGCTGGGTGTGTTAGTGTCTAGGAGGCAGACAGAATATTTCAGGAGCAAGATCGGAGCACAGACTATGGTACCAGACTTTGGTAGTCCATTGGGCAATTTGGGTAGTTTACTTATAAAAGAGAACCTCATGGGCCTCGTGCAGCCCGGACTCAGGTGAGTACAAAAAATGCTTTAAAAAAAGCACCATAGCCTTCCTTGTAGTTGTCTTCCTCCCTGCGTTTCCTCCACCATTTAGCCTTATCTGATGCACTTAGACAGAGGTATCTTCTCCGAATACCTCTTGGAGAAGTTACACTTTTCAGTGTATTGCCATGAGGTTGCAAAATCTGTGTAGCATGGAAGAAGGAGTCAGAGACATGGATCATACCGCACACTTCAGGTTACAAAGTGATAAGCTGCTTGCACCAAAATGATATAGCTGAACCATGTGGAGGGGTTTTAGTCCCTTAATATGTAATATTTACATTATATCATTTCGAAGATAAGATTTAAAAAGAATATGCGGCTTGAAAAACATAGCCGTGGCTGTGAGAATAAAGAGACACAGTCTGTTCAGTTTATTGAAGGGAAGGCAGAGAGGCTGCTTGATCTGTCATGCATGTGGTATTTAAGCTCTGTATTTTTAAAAAACAAACCAAGTTCAAGGGTAGAAATGAGTACTTACAATCACAAAGTTCCTCTTCTGCATACTTGACCTTGACATGTGCAGGATGCTGTGCATGTATTATAAACTCATCTCATTTAGGTAACATAGCTGACTAGATACCAAATTCCTCACTGGCATGGCATTAAAAATACCCAGTAAAATTTCTGGAATATCTGGTTTAGCAAAACTTACACGTCTGAAAAGACAAGGGAGGACACTCAGGCCAGTTTAACTCAGCTCTTCTGAAACAGTCAAGGGGAAGTATCTGTGGATCCTCTAGTGTTTTCCATACGTTAGTGTCTGTGAAGCTGACCTGAATACTGGAGAGATTAACCCCAGTCAGTTAGTAAAAGTGTGACTGTGGTATGTAGTAGTCTGGATAGGCAGTTTCTTTTCAAGAGAGGTAAGAGGCTTTTCTACTTCATCTGTGAATCTGTGGTCAAAGGAGACTGGTGCTTACAAACATCAAGAGATCCATCTGTCCTTAAATAGGGAACTGTAAGTTGTCTAAATGATGGAGCAAGCTGTTGGCTTGTGCAAAAGTTTGTTGCATTGTTAGGAAGGAGCTGAAGATGATCTGTGGATGTGATGATGAATAAGTGACAAGTAGAATGTTAGGCAGCATAGTATTTCCGAGAGTGAAGAGTGGAGGGAGGTCCTCTCCAGTAGAGCTCACGGCAAGGTTATATATGTTATGGATGTCTTGAAGTTTCATATTAGAACTAAAAAAAGGTTTCTGGAGTCTAATAAGAGCTATAGTTTGTTTTCTTCCTGACTGTGACCCTCTCAAATGTGCTATTTTTAAAGAAAACCTACAGGCAGAGAAGGGGAGGTGGTAGCATATGTCCCAAGGTCCCTGATCAGTGATTCCAGACCAAGAAGGCTAGTGCTAACTTCCACGTCTGGGGGGTGCACACTGAACAGCAGCACATTCCAGGCAAGTCTAGGGGTTTCACAGCACTCCAAAAAGCTCAAGGACTCTCTTCCATAATAGCTGGCACTGCTTTATAATGCAGTTCCAGCAATCCAAGGAAAGATCAACTCATAGTTATCTGAAGCCAAAGTTTAACACAACACAGCCCTTATTCTGTTTTCTCTGCTTCTTGAGAGTTTCCTTAGTCCAGTTTACAGCCTCCATCTGTCTGTATCATCCACCATTTGCGTCCTAGAGTTTTTTTCATGCCCAAAACCTGATTACGACACCTCTCTTCACAGATGGTTGTTTTGCTGGTGACTTTGTTGGCTCACTTATGGGCTAGACTTTCATATTTTCTTTTCAAATTTACTTTCCTTGATGTATTTTCATTCATTTAAATAAGATTGCATAGAAAATTCTGCACATTACAATTACAGTGATAGAGCTAATTAGTTTAAAACAACCATATGAAATAGCTATTTTTTGGCATCCAAAAGCTGCAGTACCATACCAGTAAAATGAACTAGCTCTTGCAGAACCATTTAGAGATATTTTTTAGTGACAAAATCAGCATGAAGGTATGTCAAAGCTTTGCTTCTCTCATTAGTAAAAACTGTCATGAAAATTCAGCTTAACTGGCATTGGGAGTGGCAGTCTCCAATGCAAGCAAGATGTTTGTCATGAATAAAGAGTGTAGCAGGAAAAGGATGGCAGTTTTTGAGAGCAGAGTTCCAGTACGTACCCACTGCTTTTCTACATTGTGGTTATGCAGGTGTTTCAGATCAGTTCCACTTGGGTCAATTAGGAGGTTTGGGAATTTCTGAGAGAAAAGCTGTAACTGAAGCTGACTGACAACACGCTATGCTGCAGTCTGCAGCATTGCATTCAAATGTCCAGCTAGTTTCAACTTGCCAAGATCTGACCTCGAAAGCAGTCAAAAAACAATAGTCCAAATAGGCTAATATATTCTGTTTGAAGGCAGATTTTGCAGCATATGTGACCTTCCTTGCTCTTAAGGTCAAATTCTGAACTGTGCCTGCCTGAACTTTAAAAATACCCTAGGTATTTCTACTCATGTTTGTCCTGGTTTTGGCTGAGATAGAGTTAATTTTATTTCGGGTAGCTGGGGTAGAGCTGTGTTTTGGATTTGGTATGAGAATAATGTTGATAGCAAACTGATATTTTTAGTTGTTGCTAGGTAGTTGTGGTGTCTACACTAAGTCAACGACTTTTCAGCTTCTCACGCTAGTCTAATGGAGAGTGGAGACTGACAGCAGACTATCGTGGCCTGACCGAGGTCACGCTGCTGCTGAGCACTGCTGTGACGGACATGCTGGAACTTCAGTATGAACTGGAGTCAAAGGCAGCCCAGTGGTACACCACAATGGGTATCACGAATGTGTTTTCACACAATCAATCCCTTTGGTGTCAGAGTGCAGGCCACAGTTTGCTTTCACTTGGAGGGCCATCCAGTACACCTGGAACAGACTGCACTAGTGGTAGAAACACAGTCCCACCATTTGCCATGAACTGATCCAGACTGGGGTGAAGCTCTGGAGCACCTACAACACATTGATGACATCATCATATGGGGCAACACAGCAGAAAAACTTTTTGAGAAAGGGAAGAAAACAGTCCAAAACCTTCTGAAAGCCAGTTTTGCCACAAAACAAAGTAAGGTCAAGGGACCTTCACAGAGCAACCAGATTTTAGGAATAAAATGGCAAGGTGAATTCCATTAGATCCCATGGATATGACAAAAAAATAATGTCTCCACCAACTAACAAAAANAGAGAGGCCCCTCTACACATCATGCAACTGGTGCTGTGTGGAGTAGGTGGGTCTCACTGACCACACAGCGGGCTCAGATAGGAAACCCCAGTGGCCCAGGAATTCTGGAATTAATCATGGACTGGCCAGAAGGCAAAGATTTCAGAATATCACTAGAGGAGGAGATGACACATACTGAACAGGCCCCACTGTATAACTAACAGAAGCGGAGAAGCAATATGCCCTGTTCACTGATGGGTCCTGTTGCACTGTGGGAAAGCATCAGAGATGGAAGGCTGTTATATGGAGTCCTATACATTGAGCCACAGAAGCTGCTGAAGGANGGAGGAGATGACACATACTGAACAGGCCCCACTGTATAACTAACAGAAGCGGAGAAGCAATATGCCCTGTTCACTGATGGGTCCTGTTGCA
>VXBL01010171.1:0-19867 GCA_013400195.1 Aramus guarauna
GCCACGCCGAACCCTCCCCTCCCGGAACAGCCCCCTTTTCTGGTGAGCATGGCGGCACATGGTATGGAATAGCCCCCGGCCAGCCTGGCTCACCTGGCCTGGCTCCTTGGGAAATTAACTCTATCCTAGCCAGAGCCAGGACAGTATTCTAGCCCAGAACAAGGAATTGTCAATCACTTTTTAGTGTCATATCACTTTTTAGTTGTTATATGGGGCATCACAGTGACAAATTTACTTCTTTTTATTTGACTCTAAGTAAATATAATGTGTTGGAATTACAGAACTTTTGTCACATGAGCCATAGCACGTGCTAAAATGGTGTTAGTATAAAAGAAACAAATGTTTTTTTGTTTTTGTTTTTTTTTTTTTTTCTTAGAAAACTAAGTACTTTTCGGAGCAAAAGAGAAAAATAGCAAGGGAAGTTGAAGGAAAAAAAAATAATGAAATGTTAAGGCAAAGGCAATCAATGAGTGAACTGAAGAAAGTGTTCAGAGGAAAGCATTTACCACTAGAAGAAGGTGTGCCAGTAAAACTAAGATTCCCTGAAACTGTTCATGCCAAACCGATTTGTCATTTGAAAGTGAACTGTTTTCAGGCAAAAGAAATCTAAGTATAGTGAGGGAAATGTTAACAGGAGCTGACTTTCCCTGTTATTATTGATCATGGTGATGACTTTGAATATTGCTGTTCGGGCTGATGCAAAGTGGGTGAAAAGGGAATGATAAGTCTTAATGCAGCCAGCAGATGAGACATCCCCCATTTCCTGACGTGCTTTAGTATGTACTTTCTGATTCTACAGTAAAATTGAGCTTTCACAGGGACTGAAATGACCATTTCTAACATTTGTATAAAACTCTGTCATTGTCTCATAGATTAAATCAAACCTGCTGTCTACAGAAAAAGGTCATTTTTTTCCAGTTTAGTGCCACTTTACATTAAAGTCAACAAACATATTACAGCAATTTTATGCTATAGTGCTAGCTGTTTCAGAGTTTCACAGCTAAACTCCCACTTTTAAGAGCTAGTTCAAAGGCTATTGGTCAATTTTGCTTCTAGTCTTAACTTGGCACATGAAAGGCACAATCCTGGAGCATTGTTTCCAGGGCATCAGGATAATAATTTGTATGATTATAGATATTGCCCTAATGAAGACTAAAATTTGTTGATTCCAGGTGCCTTTTTCTCCTCAATCTGTTTTTATTCACAGTAATTAGACTTTAATGTAGATATCAAGCTTTGGGTCAACTTTTACCTATTTGAACACAAGTGCTAGTCTTCACATCGAGAAAAAAAAAAAAGGGAAAATGAATTTGACAGCTGTCATATAAATATGCTATTAATATTATGTTAAAATTTTAATATAGTCAAGATTATTAATTTCATCAAACTAGCATTTGTTTCAAGAGACCTAGTGAACAAGAATAGTAATGAAAAATTCTGACCGAACTGGAATTTTCTGGGATTTTTTCAGCATACTTAATGAATTTTCTTCATATTCAGAATGTTATTCATATTCATAATTTTCTAGTGGCATACTTCTAATATTTATTTCCAGTTCATGTAGACAGATGCCCGTCTAAAAATTAGCGGAACACCCATTATGCAATATTTCAATGAGAAATCACATTAAACTATTTCTGATCATGTGGTTTATGCTTCTTTTCAGAGTAGTACAGGTTGAGGTAATTTTGGTAATGTGAAAATACCTAATGGTCATCAATTAATTAAAAAAAAAAAAAAAAAATCAGCACTAATTCAGTTCCCTGAGCTCTAGAAGGCACTGGGAGTTTAAATATATCTCCATGCTTCAAGTGTCCCTATTGACTAACTCTACGTTTTACCTGATATTTGATTTGTCTAAAGTAGAGATATTTATCCATGAATACAGGAACATGATGAATACAGAAACAGAAATGCTTCTTTCTCTTTGTTTTGAGATAAACAGCCATAATACTGTTCCAGCCTGTACATTAGCTTCATCATATACTAAAATGCTATGGAACTAAGCTTCTCTTTTCTAGTTGACCTGGAGCACTTACTGAGTGAACATACACCAGTATGAGTCTGTCCATGCAGGTCCTTGGATTTGACTCTCTGTGTTTAGTCTCTTCCACTCTGAATTCATCTAGTGTAAAACAAAGGTAATAGGGCTGCCTGACCTACACTTGAGGAAAGTAATAGAACCTTGTAATGGTAATCTGTGTGAACATCTAGACAAGAGGACTCTCTTGCGTCATTCTTTATTTGCAGTGTCTTTCGTCCTCTATTATAAAATTGCTAAATGGAAAAAGTCTTCTCAGAAACAGAGAAGCAGGAACCTTTCTTTCACTTTCACAATTCAAAAAGGCTTTTATGTTGTAGATGTTCTTCAGCCTTATTATGTAATTTATGTTTTTATGTAGAAAATATTCAGGCTTTAACAAGACTTTCAAATAGTCTCCTAGAACATTCTTAGTGGCAAACTGAGGAAATATGAACTTCCTAAATGGAGAGTGAGATGGAGTGAAAACTAACTGAACTGCCACCCTCAAAGTGGCACAAAGTCCAGCTGGAGGCCAGTCACTAGCAGTGTACTGCAGGGGCCAATACAGTTTAAAAATCTTCATTAGTGACGTGGACAATAAGATACAGGGTAACCTCAGCAAAATTGCATGTGACACAAAACTGAGAGGAGTGGCTGATAGGCCAGACGGTCATGCTGTCATCTAGAAGGACCTCTACGGGGTGGATAAATGAGCTGACAGGAAACTCCTGAATTTCAGCAAGGGGAAGTGCTAAGTCCTGCACCTGGGGAGCAACAACCCAAAGCATCAGTGCATGCTTGTGGCTGACTGTCTGGAAAGCAGCTTTACTGGAAAGTCTTTGAGAATCCTGAGGGATAACGTGCTGATCATGAGCCAGCAATGCACCCTCATGACAAAGGTGGCCAACGGCCTCCTGAGCTGCAGTAGGCAGAACATTACCAACAGGTTGAGGTAGGGGATCCTTCTTCTCTGTTCAGTCCTGGTGAGAATTATCTGTAGTCCTGAGTCCAGTGCTGGGAGTCATGGCCAAACTGGAGTCCAGAAAAGATCAACAAGGATGATTAAGGGACTGGAGCATCTGACATAGGAGGGGAAGCTGAGAGAGGTGGGGCTGTTCAGCCTGGAGAAGAGAAGGCTCAGGGGGGAATCCTATCCATATGTATGGATCCTATCCATATGTATGGATTCCACCTGATGGAAAGGAGTAAAGAAGATGGAGTCAGACTCTTCTCAGTGGAGTTCAGTGACAGGACAAAGGGCACAAACTGAAACACAAGAAATTCCGTAAGAAAAATCTCTATTACTGTGGGGGTGGTCAAACACTGGAAAGGGCTGCCCAGAGAAGTTGTGGAAATATTGAAATCTGACTGGACTAACCTCAAGCACTGTGTTTCTGTGAGAGTATTTTCCCCTCAAATATGTTTACCATTCTATTAATTTACATGAATCTAATGAATTCTCCTTGAATTTACTGTCATCATATGGATAGCTCATAAAGGAGTTTTTCTTCCTATTTTGTTCTTCAATTGATAGCTCCAAGTGGATATTTTTCTCTATAGTATGTGTATATGGTTCTGCAAAGCAAACCAGAAACTTTTAAGTCATTTATTCTCATGACATTTTGATCCTTACAACTTTATGGCCGTAAGTTTTTGATGCATTGTCAAAAATCTGAGCTTTTAGTGGTAATCTATAGTTTGCCATTAATCTGTGTTAAACAGTTATTCCATCAGGGTTACATATACCATGAAAAAAATCCTGCCATATAAGAGCGTAATGAAGCTTGGCAGTTTGAAAAAGCAGAATGAAATGAGAAAGGAAATTGTTTTTTTCACATACAAAAATAAATTATTTAATTGCAAAAATCCACTGTTAGGGATAGTTCCCGTAGGTATCTAGTAGACAATTTGCTATGAATTTTTCTTAAATGAATCCTCTACAGAGCAAAAGAAAAATGTTTTTTAATGATTTAAAGGGAAAAGGAAGAATTAAGAAGAGAAAATGTAATGAGGCATCAAAGATATTAACACTAAAGAAGCATTTTTTTTGTGTCGTTGCATCTTTTACTGATGGTGTGCTTCTGTGTCCGTCAGTCCACTTCAATTAGAAAAGCTGAAGCACTTGCTAATTTCATGTGAAATGAATCTGAGCCAACATCCAGAGATCATTGTTGGTGACAGGAGCAAAGCAGCATCACACATTAATGCTTTCAAGAGGAAATGGAAGTTATGAACTTTGATACAGGAGAGGATGTAGAAAGTCTGATTGTATTTGTTTCTGGGTTATGATCCCCTCAAGATAATTTTACTGCTCATAAATAATTCTCTGGGTTTTTTTTCTTCCTCTTCTACATATTTGAACATAGAGAGCTTGATCTCTGGTTACAGCTAGAAAAGTGTAAAAAGAAAATATTCTTTACCTGATATCACAAATCCATTCCTTAGCTGTTTTTTACTTTCACTGATAGCTTTGTATCTCTGTGGATTTTAGTGAAGAAGTTTCCTATTAAATCTGTGTACATGTATGTGTACAAACAAACTTACACACGTTCTTATACTCCTATGTACATCAGTTTATACAGTGTTATATATATACTTATGCATACATATATACTATATATACCTGATTATGTGTCTATCAAGATATTTTTAACTTTTTATTAATTCGATGACTGAGTAAAAAAGTTATTAATAGCATCCATTATTCCAATACAAATGAAAAATGCAACGCAAACACATTATTTCCTGTAATTAGGGTAGAACATATTTTGGAAATAGAAATAATCAGAATAATGCTTTTGGGTTTTTTTGAATGTGCCATCATTTTTTTTTTTTTTTATGTTTGTCAGTCTTTATGTCTGACTATAACATGATGGAGTATAGGAAGAACCAATACACATCTTTTATTTTACTTAGTTTTATTTTGTACTGAAATAGGAGATTATTGTTTATTTGCTCCTATATTTATTTTATTTTTGGAAGAAAAATGTAATAGTGTACATACATTTTGCTAATGATCAGTCAAAAAGATATAACAGTCCCAACGGTAAATGACTCAGGGAAAAAAAAAAAAAANTTTATTTTATTTTTGGAAGAAAAATGTAATAGTGTAAAAAAAAAAAAAAAAAGGAAAAGGAAGGAAATTTTTTCCCCACTAGTATTTTACAAATAATTATGAACCTCCAATAAACACATAGCTAAATAATTTGTTGCATTAAACTGTAATAATGTCAGACAAATGCATCTTTAGGAATACACAGTCCAAATAAAGTGAGAATTAAATCCCAGAAGCTGAGTTAGGTCATACTACTGTGGTTTGAAATGGATATCATACTGAACCAACTTCATCTTATTTAACCCCACATCAAACAAAGCTGTGCTTCTATTAGCTATTTGAGATTCTATTAGCTCCCTTGACTTCAGTTGGAGCTGACAGTATCCCAGTGAAGTAATTATCCTCACTGCTGAAAGAACAGAAGCAACTGACTGGAGAGAGACGCTGCTGCTGAGGCTCAGCATTGCTCACGCAGCGGGAGTGGGGATGAAAGGCACCAGGCAACATCATAGAAGCCACTCAGCCACCAGGTCAAGATAAGAAAAGAAAAACTGTTGCCAGCAATTCCACCTTTCCCTGAGGAATAAAAGAGCAGCCCTAGATACCTCTCAGGAAGGATAACAAAACCCGAGGGCCATGAAAACTGTAGAACACCTGCACTCGAACTATGCAGAAAAGGAAAAGCTGAATATGTGTTTGAATCAAGTGATAATCTCGTGCCTTAGGGTACCAGGCTTGTAAACTGCACAATAAAACTGTTAGGTATGTATATATGATATTTTAAGACAGTAGGAAAGAAAGGTTAAAAATGGTGAAACCATCCTATATATTTTGAGGGATAACCATAATCCTAGGAAATATATTCTAAAATGGTGTAAAACATAGACTATAATCTATAAAAGGTTTTACAGAGGAAAAAATATCTGGGTTTTTTTTTTAACAACCTAATGGATTTACTTATCCACATTCCGTAAAAGTGTTGTGGTATTCCCATGTAGAAAATTTACAGTTAAATCAATAGGTATTGGTAATTTCTGTTTAGGAAACATTGAACTGAAAACATATATCGAATAATCAGTAGAGTAAATTTTTTTCATTTGCAACATTATGAATGAATGAATAAAACTCCTGTAGTCTAGTAGAGAGTAAAACAAAGTAAACAAACTTAAGACTGACTGGTATAAAAAATATTCTAAAACATCAATAGTTACATGGACTTTTACACAGAAAGTAATAATGATGCAATAATGATTGAGAAATGAAATGTCAAGTCCTGCCCCTGGGGAGGAACAACCTCATGCTCCAGCACAGGCTGGAGAGGAGCTCTGCATAGAAGGACTTGGGGGTCCTAGTGGACAACAAGTTGACCACGAGCCAGCAATGTGTCTTCCTGGCAAAGGTGGCCAAAAGTCTCGTGGGCTATGGTAGGCAGAGAGTTCCGAGCAAGTTGAGGGAAATGATCCTTCCCGTCTGCTCAGTCCCAGGGAGACACATCTGGGGTGCTGGGCTCTCCAGCACAAGAAGGACATGGACAAACTGAAGTGAGTCCAGCTAAGGGCTACAAGGATGATTAAGGGACTAGAGCATCTGGCATAGGAGGAGAGGCTGAGAGATTTGGGGCTGTTCAGCCCAGAGAAAAGACGACTTGGGTATCTTATCAAGGTGTACAAATACCCGACAGGAGGAGATAAAAATACGTATATCCCTGTTAGGGGTTAGAGCACCTTTGCGATGCAGCTGGAGCAGAATCACATGTTTAGTTTCCTCTAAAAAGGAATATACTTAGCTTGCATCAAAACCACTCTGCAAATTAAGCCTATGGAAAGAATAGATGGATTTATGCCAAAACCAAGCTACAGTTCCAAATTAAAATAATAATGTAGATGCAGCTTCATGTTGTTTAGTTTATACCATGATCCAAGGTGAATGTCAACATTTAATAGTCATTGAAAAATGCAGAGACAAAGTTCATTTGTCACAGAAAATTTGTCACTGCCAGAAAAGACATCAGTATAGAACAATCCAAAATTGTCTGAACTTCTTGAGAGAAATCTTAGTTGAAAGCAGCAAACGTGATACTTTCATGAAAGAAAATCAGACAAAATTTCACTCCTTTAGATGGAAAGACAGAACTGGAGCATATGTGCACCCTGTGTGATGAAGTGTGATACAAAGACAGCTAAGCTGTCAGCAAGGTAGGGCTAAATACCCAAAGCATAGCATCATGCTGGAAATGAGCTAACTTTGGGTCAAAACCCTCCAACCAACCCCTGAAACATTACAATAATTAATTAACTGGCTAACTAGCTGAGAGACCACGTGGCTTGCAGTATTAAAGCTAGACCACAGCGAAACAGAGGGAAATCCTGCTCCTTCCTCACATTCAGCCCTTCTCAGTCCACAGCCGTGTCTGCAAGCAGTAGCATATTTCCTAATTCCACAAAGGAGAAGGGATGGAAGGTCCACCTGCTGCTCCCACATGCCATTTATTTGCTTATCTACCCCACTCTACTGGTGTACACAGTACTGGATCATACACATTTACCCAGGAGACGAGGGTAATGTCAGTTGCAAAGCTAAGCTGGGGATGTTGGTCTAATAAACCACAGAGAAGCAATTCTCCTTCTACAGTCAATTCACCACCATCATCAATCTGCTACCAAAGGCAATGCAGTATAGACATGCCAATGATGACGCTGAACTTCTTCTGGATGGCAGTTGGGAGGGCAGCTTGTGCTGGCCACTGTTAATGGTTCATTACACCCAGTCACTGTGCACAAAGCAACTTTCCTTAACATAAGTTCATACATCTTTGCCTATTCCCTTCCTGTTGTGTCTTATAGTTGAGACTATAATGTCTTTGAGGCAGCAACCATCTTTTATTACACTTCTATGTAATGCTAAGCACAGTGGAGTCCCAGGCACTTAGGAGCTCCAACAATGACAATTAGAAGTTAATACACACTCCTTTATTCCATCCTTTCTTCCAACAGGGCTGAATTTGATCCTAATATTAAAGAACAGAACAGAATGAAAGCAGCAGGGAGCAAGCAGCAGCTACTTTTTGTTCCACTGCCAATTTCAGTAGCAGATCTGTTAGATGTTACTTTATTCCTCCCATCCCTATATCATGATCCCGAGCAGGAAGCATCAAGAGCTTCAGAGGGCATAAAGAATTTACTAACAACAGAGAGTAAAGTCATTATCACTCCTTCATCTCCATTATCTCCTCCAGAAGAAGTAAAAACATCCAAAGATAGTAAATTTATATTTTTCTTTTTCTGTGCTTTTATTTTCATCTTTCCCTCCTCTCTCTTTCACTCCTGAGACTGGCCTTTGAATGAGTTTTTCAGCCTTTTTGAAGGCTTAAAGTAATGTCGAGCACACTAATCCTTGCACGAGTAAAGTCCCTGTAGCAGCACAGGAAAATTATTATGCAAAATTGCTAAAGTCTGTAGCAAGAAAAGAAAGTACCGGGGGACAATGACGAGCCAAAGGATGAGTAAAATGCAGGACCTGAAAAAGAAGAAAATTATTATCAATCTTCATTTAAAAGGGGAGAAAAATGGTTTCAATGTCCTTCTTTGACAGTCCCAAGATCCCTCCACCAGCAAATAAATTTTGTTATCTGAAACAATTTGATGAGAAAAAAAAATATAGTTGGCAGAGATATGCATTTTGGAATTAAGAAAACAACTGGTCTAATAATAAATATGCATGAAATTCACAGGATCTGGCTGAATTGCTTAATGAAAGGCTTGTAGAAGTGTCAGTGAAGGGTTACTGAGACAAATACGTGTGAAAAACACCCAAAAAATAACTATACAAAACTTATCTTATTAGGTTTTATTTTTATTTTTTTAAGTTGTCATAGAAAAAGAGGGAAGTTGGCATCCTTATTAGTTTTCTGATCTTGTCAGAGGAAGGGAAAAAAATATAAAAAAAGAAGTCAGGCTAACTGGTGAAAATAGGCTGAATTCAAGGAGACTTTAGAACCAATAGAAACCATGCTTTTATAATTACATAGTAATAAAATATTTTCTAAAATTATTTAGTGTAAAAGGGTCTCATAGCCTTTTTGAAAATAGACTAAGATTAAAATCTATAAAAAGAAAGATTTGTCAAGTTTTTAAAACAACCTTATGTGACCAAAGCTGAAGCAACCCTGGTACAGAAGGCCTCCAAGACGCTTCTGCAGGATCCTTGCAGTAGAATGTGCTTTCTGTGCTTTATGACCCCTGCCTCCTCTGTCTCCCTATCCCAGTCCCCCTGCAGCCTCCCAGATGACAGAAGCTGCGGTGGCAACAGCAGCTGAAGAGTTTGAAAGGTGGCTATGATGTTTCATCTGCACTCTTACTTTTCTTACAAAGCACTGCTTGGTCAACTTTCTCCCTTTATCATCTCCAATTTAAGATAAAACAGTTTCAAGACACTACGAAGCGTAGGGGCAATGACCCCACAAGACCATCTGATCACACTTAAGAAAGGCTCAAGTTACTACAAAGCCTGGGTTGTCATATGTGGGTGGGGGTCTTTTTGTGGTTGTTATGAAGTACAGTGTGCTGGAATGGTTATATCATAGACAAACTTGGATTCATTAACATGTTAGTAACAGGAAAATACTGTTAAAAATATACTTAGGCTGCTGGGATTCAGGTCGTGCATCTTGTCTTTTGAAGGTAGCTGCTCTGAAATACTTTCCTTTCACATAGGTTAATAAACAACTCATTTGCCACTCAAAAAAAACCAAAAACAAAACCAAAAACAAAAACAAAACAAAAACAAAACCAAAACAAACAAAAAAACACAAAAAAAACCCCAGATATCTGCATGAAAGGCAATGTGTCTATCCAGACTGTTGCAGTGCTGGAGAAACTCAGTGATGAAAGCTGCTTCTGTCATGCCCAGGACTGTGAGCGCAAGTCAGTATTGCTACCTATTAGCTTTTAAAAGTTCTCATGACTCCCTTACCCACCATTTTTCTAAGCACAGAGATAGCAATGTAAGCAATTTCAGTTTCTTTTCTTTTCCTAAGCCAGATCCTTCAGTGCGTGTTGCATTTCCAGTGTTTCTCTGGAATACTGAGGAGAAGGAAAAAAAAAAAAGAAAAAAAGAAACATGAAAATAAGAAAAAAAAAAAAGAGGAAACATGAAATAAGATAAAAACTGCCCCACCCTGAAAAGACAGGAAAGCAAATGCATATCATACTCATGTAAGAATAGGAGCTAAGGAAAACACTCACATGTTATGAAATTAGTAATAGAGATACCACGGGCAGCATTTGTAAGAAGTCCGTATTGATATCAATTACTTGAATTACTTCTGCTACAATCTTCAATCTACTGATCTTAAAAGCTGAAGAAAATTTCTGGTTTTACAGTTAATACAACTATAAATGCAACTGAAGTTGAGGGTAATATCTCTGGTTATCTATTTTCTAACTAAATTGGGAAAGTTTTCAGTGTAGCTATTTTATTTTTTACTAGTATAAAGAAGCCTTCTCTTGACAGGATATAGTTTTGAACAAATGGTTTCGTTTGATATTCTTTATTTTTAATTAAAAATAAATAGCCTGCTCATTTTGGTTTCATTTTTTTGGTTTATTTGTGGGATATTTTTTTTTTAAGAGAAAGGATTAGAAGATGACTGGGAACCACACAGCCTTGAATATAAATTTGTGTACTGTTTAACTAATTTAAACAGGTAACTGGAAAGGGAGAAGGGGGGAAAAGTTGTCTTTCTCTCTCTCTTTTTTTTTTTTTTTTTTTTTTTTTTTTTTTTTGCCTAGCTTTTCTCCCCTAGGGACAATTCTGGTCAGACCACAGTATCCTGTCTGGCAAGCAGTTACGGGTATGCTGCCAGTACTAAAAAATGACAGTGATCTGATCTAGTCTGGTTCCAGGAACCCACAAATTGCCAGCATCAGAACTACTTCCAGAAGCTAGGAAAGTCAAGTGCCAACTTTTGCTTGTTCTTTTCTCTGCTCAGAGCAAGGTGTCCAACATAGCCAAAATACCAGCCCAGGGTAAAGACATATCCACTTTCTTCTGCTAGTGTAAGGAACTACAGTCCAAACAATTCTTTTGACACACAAGCAAACTCTGTTATCAAAGGCAACGTGGTACAGTTGTGTACAGCCCCAAGGAACTTAAAGAAATACGTCAATACTACTGAGAAAATGTTGAAGTGAGTCAATGTGGATCAGTTATTCCTACACTTTTTAGGATTTATCAGTCATACCTTCAGGTAATCCCAAAGTTTACTGTATTTTTTAAAAACTAGACAAAAGTAGCTGCATACATTTGTATATAATTTTTTTTCCTGTAATTATTTCATATTCCTCAACATTCTGACACAATTAATATTTATTTCTAAAAGGCCATTTTCCTTACACAGAGTATTAAGTTCACAGAATAACAGTGCTCAAGGCATTCCTGATGTGTGTCAGATGCTACAAGATCAAGATGATGCTGTGGATGTTTTCAGGATTCTGTATTCTAGGCAGCAACTGATCTCTATCTTAATAACCTTCCAGGATTTCCACTAAGCTCCAAATCCCTTCTCAATAAGGGTGCTTATACAAAGCCTCAGCAGTCACTTTGGTGTTTCAGCTTAGAGTGTACAAAACCTTATGTGCAAATCCATGTACAATTCTTACTGCCATTCATTGACTTTCTTTCCTTGGCACCATTATCACTAAAAGAAAATGCCTGAACTGTTCTCTAGTTCCACCTCCCAGACCGAAACAATCTGTTTCAAACACAACATTAGCTGAATGCCACAGGAGTCATTTAACAGGAGCAGAATGGCCTGATTTGGATCTCTGCCTGCCTCAAGACACTTAATTTAATCTCACTCTTTGCAGTTACCAGACAGTATTGTAAGGAATGGCCTTTCAAAAGGGATGCTATTATGCTGAAATTAGAGAACTCAAAATACATCTTAAAATATCTGATTTTTTTAATATAGAGATAAGGAATTGCACAGAATGCACATTATAGGTAGTGTTTGTACCTATCTTATACTTAAAAAGAGAAAATGAGATATTATTGGGTTTTCAGCTTATTTATATACATATGTACACTATTTTATTTTCATATATTAATTTTGACATTGATTTTGTTCTCTGTCTTTATGCAGCAATTGTTACATTTATACTTTTTAATTTATAGCAGCCTTTCACAGTTTAGTTCTCCTAAAATGATCATCAATAATGAAAAGTATCCTTAAAGAAGATTCTGTGCTGTTTTGGAAGATATCATGCTGAGATAGTATCTGTGTATTGACCTATGGTTAAAGTTAGAATTGAAAACTGTTTTAGATTTGCTGATTCATTTTCCTCCACTCCATAAACCTGACAGCTGTACTTGGAGGTTGATGTGAGTTCCCATCAAGGCTTAGTGGAGCACCAAAGGTCTGACAATTTCCAAATTTTTCACTCTGTGGGACTCAGGATTTGGTAGGGGATCTTCAGAAAAGCCAAACTGCAAGGTAAGTAGTTTCTCCTTTCCTAAGTGACCTCACTATTTTAAATCAACTTCTTGCTCAGCAGGACCATTGTGAAAGCCTATTATTCTTTCTGTGAAAGCATGTTCCCTCTCACTGTGTGCACTCAACCTAAACGGCTCTTACACCTTTTTGTTTTACCTTGTGTTATCTCTTTTCCTTTCACTTGTGTGGTACATAAAATTATTATCTACCTTGACATTACTTATGTCCTCTAATTCTGTGTTTCCATCAAAGCATAGCATCTTACATTTTGGACAGTATCAATAAAGATTGTGTTGAGTTTCTAATCAGAGATTATCCCTGACACATTGAAAAAAACACAGAACAGGAAAATGTTTTGCCCCCTCAGCTCAATGTTGTAAGGGGGTGGTCTACTCATCAAATTATGTTCTGGAGCTGAAGGTAATTGTTTGTTTTTCTTGTTAATTTTCCTTTAGGATCAAAAGTTTGTGTCAGCCCACTTACCTTGTTCTTCCATATTTATTTTGTCAGGGTTACTGCCAGCTTCAACAGTCAAAGCTATTACTGTACCAAATCAACTCTTGTGTATTGTTCCAGCCATTCAGGTATGCTGGTGCAATTATTTCTTGAGCTGTTCTGTGGTCTAAATCAGGCAATTGGGAAAACAAACAAACAAACAAAACAAAACAACAACAACAAACCCCACTGGGTTATTTTCACCTGGATTAATTCCTTCATTTGGTTCATACCATCTCCCTCAAAAATATTCTACAAATATAACAAAGAAGACAACCTTCCAAACAGCAGATATGAGAACAGGTAACAAATAGAGGAAATACAAGGCCAGTGCAAGGTCCGGCACGTGGGTCGGCACAATCCCAAGCACAACTATAGTCTGGGCGGGGAATGGATTGAAAGCAGCCCTGAGGAGAAGGACTTGAGGGTATTGATTGATGAGATGCTCAACATGAGCTGGCAGTGTGCACTGCTGTTGGCTGGCAGTTGGCCCAGAATGCCAACTGTGTCCTGGGCTGCATCAAAAGCAGCGTGACCAGCAGATCGAGGGAGGTGATTCTGCCCCTCTGCTCTGCTCTTGTGAGACCCCATCTGGAGCACTGCATCCAGCTCTGGGGGCCCCAGTACAAGACAGACATGGAGCTGTTGGAGTCTGCTCAGAGGAGGGCCACAAAGCTGATCAGAGGGCTGGAGCACCTCTCCTATGAAGACAGGCTGAGAGAGGTGGGTTTGTTCAGCTTGGAGAAATAAAGGCCCCAGGGAGACCTTATAGCAGCCTTCCAGTACCTGAAGGTGCCTGCGGGAAAGATGGTGAGGGACTGTTTATCAGGGAGTGTAGTGACAGGACAAGGGGTAATGGGTTTAAACTGAAGAAGGGTAGATTTAGATTAGATGTTAGAAAGAAATTTTTTACTGTTAGAGTGGTGAGGCACTGGAACAGGTTGCCCAGAGAGGTTGTGGAGGCCCCATCCCTGGAAGTGTTTAAGACCAAATTGGATGGGGCTTTGAGCAGCCTGGTCTAGTGGAGGGTGTCCCTCCCCATGGCAGGGGGGTTGGAACTAGATGATCTTTGAGGTCCTTTCCAACCCAAACCATTCTATGATTCTATTCTATGATTCTAAATAGAAGGAATATCATATAACAATACTTTTTTATTATTATTATTATTTTTAATATCCTAAATACCATGCAATGTACTGTTTGCTTAAGTTTACTCTGGTGTAGGTCACCTAATAGATCAATGTTTTTCAGGGTCCTTTAAATTGTTCAGAATCTTTTGGATAGCTGTTAATTTTGTTAACTGAATTAATAGTCACTTCTGCTGTATACTATTTAACCCTATTTTACTAAGCTTTAATGAACCCAAACCAAAAATCTTCTAACTATAGAAGATTAAAAAGGTAAAACATTAACATCTGTAGAACAGAAGTCAGCTGGCAGACTAAGGCACCAACATTTATGTGCCTACAATGCAGATGCTGTATGTCAGGTAACTATGCAATCTCTTACTATAGATGATGACTGTGTAGTCCTTACAGTCAATAGGGTCTGGAAAGTAGCTCACATCTTCTAAAAATAGCCTTATAGGGCTGAATTATTTTGGCAAAGGTGAACGTCTAGTGACACTTGAGATGAAGTAGCATATGTAACAACATGGTCAAGTTTTAGGTAATCTATAGAAAAAAAAAATAGTAAATTTGAATGGGATTTAAGATCCTGTCAGTCTTAGCTGTTTAACATGGCCATGATATGCAGGTGATCCTAGGAGTTTTTAAACATACAACTTTGGGAACTTAAATTTAGATATCTACCAGAATCCCAGGATATTAACAATATTTTTTGAGGATCCAGATTTTGAAAATATCCTAATTTAATAGCTAGGTGCTTTAATGTCACCTAAATTTTTTGATCCCATGTAGATCAAAACTTTTTCTTCAATGCTTCTAAGCTTAGAAATTCTGTGATCAGAAAAGCCGATCCTACCAAACAGATTGATGAAGGAGGTGGCAGATAAGTAACAAAAGCTACATTACAATTTGCACTGAAGTAATAAAAGAGTAATTGAACAAGGTGAAAGATAGCATCACTATTGTAGAATATAATATGCACCAACTGAATGAAAATAGAAATTGTTTTTTAATGAGTTCTTGTCTGAGTAGAGGAAGGGAAAAGGAGCTATCTTCCTTGAAAAAGAAAGGCTTGTATTGAACTGATGACTAATGGCCATTGTCAATATTTGCTAAAAATTTCAGAAATAAATTAGCCAGGTAACTGTTTTGATGTAATTTACCTCTTATATGACTTATGATTCATGAATCATAAATGCACTAGAATTCAATATAAATAAGAAAACTAAAATTATTTTAATTACAATTCTGGTCAATATATTTTATAATGTTTTACTTCCCTCCTCAACATATTGCTTAGTATCAGCATAAAGAATCCACTTATGATCACATATTTAAGACAAAATAAGCACCCGTAAAATGCATTGAATAAAATAGCAACTAAAATGTTTTATTTTGGAAAAGTATTACCTTAAATGTCTATTAACATCATATAGTACAGTAAATAATTCTAAGTACTGTTATATACTATTTACACTGATAATAACTAAATAATAGAGTGCCTAAGAACCAAGCACAATTTTTACTAACTGTGTAGGCAGAATAAGATTTTGTTACTGCTATAACTTAGAAACCAAATAGATGAGGCAAAAGAAGAGAGAGCAACCAGATGACAAACAGCGATATGTTATTTTTCTGAGTCTTCTGTCTTCCAGGCTTAATTAGGAAAAAAGAAACTAAATAGCAGGAAAAAAAAGAAAAAGTTGAGTTAGTGACACCAAATAGGAATTGGCAATAGGAAAGGAAGAAAAGTGCTCATGAAGAAGAAGGAACTAAAAGATAAATTTAGAAGTTTTAAAAAATATAGTAAAAGAACAGATGGATAAGGTAGTGAAACAAGAACGTAATTTTCTGCATTTTCAGAATTTAATCACAGATTACCTCACCTTAATAGTGGTTGAATTTACTGATCTAACTTATATTAATTGCTGTCAATTTTTGAATTGTTATTTATCTTCAGACTAAGACACATAAATTTAGGTCTACAGCACTGCATATCGTGGTGTTATTCAGTTGTACAGTCACTGATGTCTGGTGCCATTTCACATGCCCAATGTTATCTAAGACTTCAAATGTGACAGATACCTTGCAGACTTTATAGGTTAAGATTCTGATTACTCATATTGTCCTGTTCCAGTGACTCACCAACCTCATCGTAAAAAATTTCTTCCTTATATTTAGTCTGAATCTACACTCTTATTTTATTGTACCTGTGTGCAAGACCTTGCACTTGGCCTTGTTGAACTTCATGAGGTTCATACAGTCCCACTACTTAAGGCTGTCAAGTCCCCTCTGGATGACCCCGAGCAAACCAACTGTACCACTCAGCGTGGTGTCATTGGCAAACCTGCTGAGGGTGTGCTCAATGCCACTATGTCATTCCACTAAACGGGCTGAATTCATTGAAAACATCCAATCACTGTGACTATGCCTCTATTGCCTAGATACGATACCTCAGTTTAGATGTCTTAGTTTAGCTATGATCTTTTGTTAAGTAATGAAGAGTTGAATTAAATGGAAACTGTTGGGGTTTTGTTGTGTTTTTTTAAGTTGCTAATGATAAAATGTTGTCAGTGATGTGAAGAAATAGTGAAACATCTTTAACTGTTATTTAATCAAAACATTGTAATCTGTCCAAAATATTTTATTCTTCAAAGCTCAGCAAAATTTTAATGGTAAATTCTGAATTAAGTATCCAACATCAGTTTTGTAATCTTGGCTTTTCCAAAGCTTATTTCATTTTATACTTTATAAAATGCTTTACTTTATATTCTAGTAAATAACTGGCCTGATCAGTAGATAACAGATCTTTTTGACTGTTTTTTTTTGTTTTGTTTTAACATCAGCCTCCATTAATCTGTTGACTAGCTATTGTGAGTTTCATGTTGTGATTAGCATGACAAAGCACTGAGATATGTCTGCCTGCCATTTAGATAAATGTAATGATGAAAAACTTACATATTTTAATTTATATTCTCAGTAAGGACTATTTAGTTCAAAAAGTATGGAACTTCCAAAAGTAAGATTTAACGTTAAAAAAATCAAACCCTAAAGCACTTATATTGTCATTTATGAAAAAAGAAACACAAGCTCAAAACACAAACCCTATCATTAACAATAGATATGTCAATTACTAACATGTAATTAGCCGGGTTGTACTATACTGTAATTAGTATAATGATCTACACTACTAAACTAGCCGAACAAACTCCCTCTACATCCTCTAAAATCTGTTACCTCCAATGATTTCCTAGAAGTTTACATGGAATACCAGCAATTATATTTTTATTACCTCAAGCCACTTTTTAATGCTTCTTTTCTTCACTGAGTAGTATTCCAAATGAAAAATAGTCAATATCAGATAGAAATATAGATTGATTTAAAATGTTTAAACAATTTGTATGGTGTCTGTTGTACACAGAAATGAAGCTCCAGAATACTATTCTGCTTTTTAAAAGTCTGCTGGCATTGAGGTTAATGGGATTTCTTGGCTAAGGCCAGAAGAGAAAGGTATACAAAGATTAGAGGATAACATTGAATTGCTATGTATTTCAAAAGTTTTTCATCACAGTATATAAATGTAGTAAGGTATCCACAAGCATTACTCCATATATAGTTTAGTACTGAACAAATCAATATCAGGCATTGCAGATTCATATAAATCCTTACTACTGAAATATGAAAGAGTTTTGCATATCCTTAAAAGCTTAGACATTTCAAATAAATTTATAAAAGGGGGTCAGGTTTTGTTTTGATTTGATTTGTTTTCTCCTGTGTACTCAACAACAAAATCCACGCAAGTTTTAGAGTCATAGAATTGTTTAGGTTGGAAAAGACCCTTAACATCATCGAGTCCAACCGTTTACCTAACACTGCAAAATCCTCCACTAAGCCATGTCCCTAAGCACCACATTTACGTGTCTTTTAGATACCTCCAGGGATGGTGACTCCACCACTTCCCTGGAAAGCCTGTTCCAATGCTTAACAACCCTTTCAGTGAAGAATTTTTTCCTAATATCCATTCTAAACCTCCCCTGGCACAACTTGTCCTATTGCCTGTTACTTGGGAGAAGAGACCAACACTCACCTCACCACAACCTCCTGTCAGGTATTGTAGAGAGTTATAAGGTCTCCCCTCAGCCTCCTCTTCTCCAGGCCAAACAACCCCAGTTCCCTCAGCTGATCCTCATAAGACTTGTGCTCTAGACCCTTCACCAGCTTCGTTGTCCTTCTTTGGACACACTCCAGCCCCTCAATGTATTTCTTGTAGTGAGGGGCCCAAAACTGAACACAGCACTGGAGGTGCGGCCTCACCAGTGCCAGGTACAGTGGGTCGATCACTTCCCTAGTCCTGCTGGCCACACAATTTCTGATACAAGCCAGGATGCTGTTGGCCTTCTTGGCCACCTGGGCATACTGCTGGCTCATGTTCAGCCAGCTTTCAACAACCATCCCTTTGCCTTTTTCTGCTGGAGACTTTCCAGCTACTCTTCCCCAAATCTGTAGCGTTGTCTGGGGTTGTTGCAACCCAAGTGCAGGACTCAATACTTCTAGCTTTGTTGAACCTCATGCAGTTGGCCTTGGCTCATTGATCCAGCCTGTCCAGACCCCTCTGTAGAACTTTCCAACTACGTATCATCTAAAAACTTACTGAGGGAGCACTCAATCCCCTCGTCCAGATCATTGACAAAGATATTAAAGAGAACTGGCCCCAGTACTGAGAACGGGGGAACACCACTTGTGACTGGCCACCAATTGGATTTAACTCCATTCTCCACAACTCTTTAGGCCTGGCCACCCAGCCAGTTTTTTACCCAGCAAAGAGTGCACCCATCCAAGCCATGAGCAGCTCTGAGAGAATCCTGTGGGAAATGGTATCAAAGGCTTTACTGAAGTCTAGGTAGACAACATTGACAGCCTTTCCCTCATCCACTAAGGTCACCTTGTCATAGAAGGAGATCAGGTTAGTCAAGCAGGACCTGCCTTTTATAAATCCATGCTGACTGGACCTGATCATCTCATTGTCCTGTACATACCACGTGATGGCACTCAAGGATATCTGCTCCATAGCCTTCCACAGAACCGAAGTCAGACTGACAGGCCTGTAGTTCCCTGGGTCCACCTTGTGGCCCTTCTTGTATATGGGCGTCACACTGGCTAACCTCCAGTCAACTGGGACCTCCCTGGTTTTCCAGGACTGCTGACAAATGATGGAAAGTGGCTTGATGAGCACTTCCACCAGCTTCCTCAGAATGGGTGGATCCCTTTTATAGACTTGTGTGTCTAAGTGATGTAGCACCCTTATATTGTGGGGGCCTCATTCTGCTCCCCATCCCTGTCTTCCAGTTCAGGGGGCTGGATACCCTGAGAACAACTCATCTCACTACTAAAGACTGAGGTAAAGAAAGCATTAAGTACCTTTTCCTCATCCTTCGTCACTATGTTTCTCCCCCACATCCAATAAAGGATGGAGATTCTCCTTAGTCCTCCTTTTGTTGCTAATGTATTTTTAGAAACATTTTTAATTGTCTTTAACAACAGTAGTCAGATTAATTTCTAGTTGGGCTTTGGCCCTCCTAATTTTCCCCCTGCATAATCTCATGACATCCTTGTAGTCCTCCTGAGTTTCCTGCCCCTTCTTTTTTTTTTTTTTTTTT
This sequence comes from Aramus guarauna, assembly GCA_013400195.1. Classification (NCBI taxonomy): domain Eukaryota; kingdom Metazoa; phylum Chordata; class Aves; order Gruiformes; family Aramidae; genus Aramus; species Aramus guarauna. Next base: position 19,850 of record VXBL01010171.1, read on the forward strand.
TTTTTTTTTTTTTTTTTT
>VXBL01010171.1:19894-35602 GCA_013400195.1 Aramus guarauna
CCTGAGTTCCAGCCAAAGCTCTCTGTTCAGCCACGCTGGTCTTCTTCCCTGCCATCTCAATTTTCAGCATGTGGGGACGGCCTGCTCCTGCACTAAAGGTCATTCTTCTCCTGGTTGGTAGATCTAGGGGTAATGTGTAGTTATATGGGGTTTTTAAGGAGCTATTGAGCATGTAATTTTACTTGGGGATAACCATACAGGAGTTATGCAAAAGTTATGCCACCTTCTGATGTACTTTATGCTTTCTAATCTTTCTTCAGGTAAAGTACCTATCTTAAGACAGCAAGCAATCTGGTGCTAGTTGCTATGTTATGTTTTGTGTAGCATTACTCTCATACTTAAACTCTTTGGTTTACTGTAAATGTGATCTGTACATTCACTGAACAGAGGGAAAGCTAGATTTTTTGTTCATGAATAATATTCTAGACACACTTCATATCTGTGGATTAGTAATAAATGGAGGGATTTTTTACCCTGAAGGTACAATGAAAGAGCAATGGAGATGCCTAAACATAGTTTGCTAGTGCCATTTTAGATGATGCAAGGCATTCAAGACATGCCCAGGGCTGATGGGACATGGGACTGTGGGACACCGGCTTCTGTCTGGAGCAGCAGCTCAGAGCCAGGCAGGATACCCCAGAGTATCTTAACTGTCGCTGTATATATAGACCCCTGAATTCCTCTCCTAGACTGTTTGCCTGTGGTTTAGAGGCAGTAGGTTTCTTGTTTCATTTGAACAGTAAGAGTCAAAGATGACTCAAAAAAATTATGGGTGCATTGTATTTCCACTTCCCATCTCATGGGCCTTTGACAGCAGCTAGCTGTAAACAGGTATAAATGAGTTTTTAATGCTCCAGCTGGCAACACCTGACCCTTCAGATGGTTGTATAATATGCTTTCAAATAATCTCCGTAGGGCTATCATTTGAAAGGGAGGTTTGCTGTGGCCTGATAGCAACTTGTGATTTATGAATTTCTCTGAACAGGATTTACAAGGAAATTGGATATCATTAAGAAGCAGCTGTTTTTACCAGGTCTGACCTAGGTCAGAGTGGCTTCAGAGTGTTAATGATTATGTTTGCCTGTCTCAAGTAAATTGCTTGTGAATGACTTCTCAAGGCAAAATTGCTTTAAAATAGACACTGGTGATAGCGTGCTGCAAGTTGTTAGCATGTTTGCTGACCACTAAATTATAGAAGGTGTTTAATATAATTCCTGAATGAAAATAAACAAACAAAGAAATAAAAAAAATAAAGCTATGCAACTCAGATTTTTTTCTTTTTTATATGCATTTTATAGGGAAAAAATAGACTATCAATAGGTATGAGACTAGCTTTGAGTATCAGACTACTTTATAGTCCAATGTTTAAATAGAGAAAATAATATATGATAATCTCATCTCATGCAGTAGCCAAAAGAAATGTAATGAAAATATTTTTCTGCATGTCAGATCTTTGGTTTCAGACAAGAATTTTATTTTTTCCAATATGTAACTTCTATCAGATATCAATTTTACATATAAAAATTCTCGATATATCAAAAGCAAAGGCAATTATTTTGTTTTAACATGAATAATTCTTTAAACATTGGAAGTGCATCTTCCTTTTTTAATAATATGATATATATGTGTGTGTAAGTGTGTTTGAAAGTTTGTATATGTAGTTAGATTTACTCAGAACTTCAGGTTTCACATAGATAGGGCTTGATTTTAAAAAGAGCTAAATCATTTATTGGGCAGTAAATAGATGTACCACAATCTACTGTAAAAAAACCAACCCAAAACCAAACAACAACAACAAAACCCTGAACAAAACCAAGTAACCAAAAAAGAATCAGCCAAAAACCCCACATAAAACAGTGACAAGTGGTTTGGAACATGATTATTGAATGCGACATTTATTGTGAAGGAATATTTGCAAATATGTCTCAACAGTCTTCCAAATATCTTCTCTACTGAAAGGTATTAATTGATGTTATTCTCCATATAGCACAACTTAGATTCCACTCTCCCTTTTTTTCTTTTATCAGAATTAAAGGTCATCGAACAAAAATTCAACATCCTGAGCATCCAGTTTATGTATTTTAACCTGATCTTTGCTTCTTTCTGTTCTATTTCTTTCACAATGATTTCTAAAATCGTTCTCAATATTTTGCTTGTATACTACCAGAAAGAGATACATAGTTTGTAGAAATCTGTAGAAATTATAATGTTCTAACCTTCAAGTCACTGCTGTTATTATGAGAGGGGTGGAACTCTGCCTGAGGAGGTGGTTCATGCCCAAGAGGCACCATCATATAATGAGTTACCAGAAGATTTTACTAACGGATACTGTCATAGGAAAACCATCGGAAGTGAAAAGCTGCTGTGTGGAGTCCCACATGACAAGTCATTGAGGCCACTGAAGGAGAAGGTGAGTCAAGTCAGTTTGCAGAAGTGAAAGCCATCCAACTAGCCCTAGAGATCGCTGAACAAGAAAAGGGGGCAGTACTCTCTCTTCATACTGACTCTTGGATGGTGGCTAATTCCCTATGGGGGTGGCTACAGCAGTGGAAGAAGATCAATTGCCAATGCAGGGGTAAACCCATCTGGGCTGCTGCATTGTGGCAGGACATCGCTGCCCAGGTAGAAAAGATGGCTCTAAAGGTTCATCACATACCCGTGGAAGCCATCACATGGGTCACTCATGAATGTGAAGCATGTGCTGCAATCATGTAAGCCACACAAGTAAAATCTTCCTCGAACAGATGTCAGTGGCTGGGTTTTCGATGTGGCGAGGCCTGGAACATTGACTTTATTAGACCACTGCCACGAACACGCAAGTGCTCACATAGGCAAATGCTACGTACTCACCATGGTGCAAGCAACTACCAATTGGCTAGAAACCTGTCCTGCAAATTGTGCCACTGCCCAAAGCACTATCTTAGGCCTTGAAAGGCAAATTTTGTGGCTACATGGTACCACAGAAAGAATTGAATCAAACAATGGGACTCATTTCTGAGATAATCTCATAAACTTCTTGGCAAAGAAACACAGCATTGAGTGGGTGTATCACACCCCCTATCACCCACAAGCTTCTGGAACGACCGAGAGATATAATGGACTGTTAAAGACTATGTTGAAAGCATTGGGCAATGCGGCATGGAAGCGCTGGGATGCAAATGTAGCAGAAGCCACTTGGCTGGTTAATACCAGAGGATCTGCTAACTGTCCTGGTCCTGCCCACACAAAACCCCTACATACTCTGGGAGGAGATAAGGTCCCTGTAGTGCACACAGGGAAGTGACTGGGGAAGGCGGTGTGGATTGCTCCTCCCATGGGAAAAGGCAAACCCATTGATGGGACTGTCATTGCTCGAGGACCTGGGTGTACTTGGTGGGTAATGTGGAAGGATGGGGAGGCATGGTGTGTGTCTCAAGGAGATTTAACCTTGGGGGAAAAATAATCTGTGATGTGAGTTATATGTTGTAGAAAGTAATGTAGCAAGAATGACCTGAACTGACGAAGAGTGAGTTTTGCAAGGAACCAGGTGAGTGCAACACTAACACACTGGTGTCTTGGCTACTGCTGAGCAGTGCTGGCACAGCATCAAGGCTGTCTCTCCGACATCATCCCCTACTCACTGGTATGCTGGTGGTGGGCAAGATCTTGGGAGGAGGCACAGCTAGGACAGCTGACCCAAACTGACCAAAGGGATATTGCACACCATGTGACATCTGCTCAGCAATAAGAGCTAAGGGAAAGGAGGAAGGAGAGGCATTCGTTATTTATGACATTTGTCTTCCAGAGAAACTGCTACGGGTACTGAAGTCCTGCTTCCCAGGAACTGGCTGAATATTGCCTGCTGATGGGAAGTAGAGAATAAAACTTTTGTTTTTTTTCCTTTGGTCCCACATACGACCTTTGCTTTTGCTTTATTAAAGTGCCTTTATACTTGACCCATGAGGTTTTTTCCCATATCATTTTCTCCCACCCTGTCATGCTGAGGAGGAGAGTGTTCTTGTTTTCAGGCAAACTGGGGAGACTGTAAAATCATGTTTAAATAATAAATGTTTTGACTAATTGCAAATTCTTATATTCTACCCGTCCCATATCATCCACAAAAGTGTGTGCAATACTCAGTAGCTATGTTTGTTGTTTGGTCCTTGTTACTCCTCGAGGAGCATAGGGCTGCAACAACACTATGCCACCGAACCCGGTGGGATAGTGCTGTTGCAATTTCTGTAACAGATTTTGTTTTTTACATGATTGGGTTGTTAGCCCAAAACAAAACCCCCAACCTGGAGGGCCAGGGTGCAACATTTTAGTCTGGCCCGACAAGGCACGCAAGCCACCACACACGACAAGGTAAATTGCACCAACTAGTGGTTGACTCAGCAGCTATGGATAAAATAATTTCATCTATCTTTTTTTTTAATACCATTGCAGAATGACATGAACAATTTGATTACATGACAGTGGATAACATTCTATGCTGCTGATTTTTTTTTTTTCCTAAAGAGGCATTCATCTATTCCATCATGCAGATAATAACAGTATATTTGTTAAAAATAGGCTTATGATTGCGACAACTCTCCAACAGGTAGTCTTTCTGCTATTTTATATAAATCAGATTTTTTTTTCCCCCAGGGATTTTCATTGACAAAAGTATTGCAAGGAATAGTTTTTTAAAAAACAATATTTCAAAGTAATTAAATCATTTTATATCAATTGGATTCACAAGAAAAAAGGTGCTCTTAAGGATGAAAAATAGTCTGCTCTTAAGTTAAATTGAAATCTGGACAAGCTATATATTATTAAGAAACAGACCAAGTACGTATATATTCTCTTATGTGTCTTTGTATTTAAAGAAAAATAAAGAACTAAAATGAAAAATCATCACCTTAGACATACAGTGCAAATCTAAACATTTTATAGTTCAATTAAACAAATTTCTAATTAACCAAAAGTTGATTATGCAAATCGAGAATCACCTTCCAATGATCCAAACCTTAGGAGGTTTAGATAAAAAGGTATAATATATTTCATCTAAACATTTTGCATCTGAAATGAATGCAATGGTTTCTTAAATTAATAAATAAATAAATAAATAAACAAGTGCTTAGATCTTCAAAGTATTGAATGGATCTTAATAAATAATAGGGAACAACAAAATGTTGTCAGTCTTTCTCAGTCTGTCTTACTGCTATCTTAATATTTCTGAGTTTTTGTTATTTATGTGTGTATCTTGACAATTCAATATCACACAATATCCTGAATCTCAGTTGTTGGAGGCAGCTTATTTGATAGCTGACTGTTGCTGTCACATAAGTGCACACAATGAAGATGCAAATGTACAAATCACTTAGTTCTAGGGGGTTTTGTTTGTTTGGTTGGTTGGTTGGTTTTGGCTTTTGAATTAACTGTGCAGAATTTATTCTTTTGCTGTGTCATAGGAAATTGAAAGAAACCTGCTAAGAACCTTCATTTCAGGGATACAGACTGTCAAGAAAAAGATTACTCAATGTTTTTTTGATCAAAAAGCAGCTTTCTGCCTGCTGAGCCAACTTCTCCATCTGCTTGCACCTTGAATTAATTCAAAATCTTTTGTTTATGAAAGCACAAGCTGTTGCTATTGGAAGGGTGGATATTAATCATTACAACCTCAGTGAAGTTTCAAGCAGGAGGAAAATGTGGGCTGGAATGGCAAAATTTCTTCATAGTTATCATCATCATTTTATAAATTAAAACAGATCTTTATAAGCTCCAAATGTAGTAGGGTAAATGATACAGGACAATATAAAGAATGCATATAAGATTTTGCTTCCCATGGAAGTATAGTAGCTAAAAGTTGGGAAAGCACTGGTGGTGAAGCAGTAGATTCCTTCTTCCTTCTATTAACATTATGTATACTAATATTAAAAATTTTACAGTGTTATTTTAAATACAATTTGATGAATGTTGTACAGAGAGGAATTACCTCTTGTATGCATCTCAAAATCAGGTTTGGATTTTCAGAGCAAGGAGGCTGGTCTAATGATATCTTGGATACTACATACAGTCCTTAATTGGTTTTTTTGCTATCATGTTCCTGTCAGTTATGGCACTTAAGTCTCAGTGTATCTTCCTATAGATTTTAATACCTCATAGCCACTTCACTGTACCTAGACTTTTACTCAAAATGCCTTGAGTCTCACCGCTTTCATGAAGGTTGGAAGTAAGAAGGAAGGTTGACTGAATACAGTGAAGGAGTTTCAGAAGGGCTGAAGACATTTTCTTTTCATTATTTTGTAGCTTCAGAAAGCTTCAGGGGTCTTTTAAAGATTTTACTCTAATTTAACATTAGGCTGTGCAACATTTTCCACATAGACACAATTGCTTTAATCTATCTGCATATTTGTCACAATTTTCATTTACTACGTCCCAGTTCTATGGCAGTTCTTGCAGCTGCCTCCACCCTGGTTGCCGTATGATTTATTCTCAACCAGTTTAGGCCCAGAGAGTTATGAAAAAATAGGAGACAGAGATGCTTTATGAATAATATTAATCTTAATTTATTTTTGCTGCTGGTTATGTCACTTAATAAAAACTTGATTTTAGTAAGGACCTGGTGCATTTAGGCCCAGAGAGCAATTAATGGTTTCAGTAACTTCTAATGTCAGTACTCTGCAATATAAAAATGGAGATATTATCCCCAAGGAATATTTTATGAAAAATACTGGCAATCAATTACAACAAGAAGAAGGTCCGGGCAAGACTTTAAAATAAGGAGCTTCAGTTCTGACAGCATTATCCTGACAAAGATCAGAAAGGGAACTGGTTTGGAGACACAAGCAACATCCCACAGTTTTGGAAGGAGACTCTAGATTCAACAGTTACCTGCCCTTAAATACAAGGGAAAAACAAACAAACAAACAAAACAAACAAAAAAAACCCCAAAAAACCACAAAGATAGAGTTTATTTGTTTGAGTTCTTGTTGACTAAAAGTCTAGGGTGGAGGTCGAGCCCTCCTGGGCCAAGAGAGAATGTAGGTGGGTTTCTCCAGGTTGTGCATCTTCTTATCTATAATTGAATATTGCATCCCATTTACCTTAGCTATCTGCCTTAAGGAGGAATCATTTGCCTATGGAAGATTCCTGCCCCTTGTTTACATATGGAGCTTAGATCTGCAGCTCAGTCAAAATTCTTAACAGCCAAAATTTGGCAAAATCAAGCAACTGTAAGATAAAAACCAGGAAGTAGGACAAAAACATTCCTTGTGTTCCAATTTCCTTATTTTTTTTGTCCACTTTCCATGATCTTTTTTAATCAGAAGCAAACATTATGAGGGCATTTAAATATTAAAAAGTGAGATAAGCCAAATTATTTCATTAATATGTAATTGAATTTATGTATATTCATCTCAAATACTACTGAAAGTATGCAATTGTCAATTTTATGTCTTAAAGATTCTATTTATTTATAAGTTTTAAAATTTTATCTTCAGCTGAAATTTCATTATATGTTGAAGATATATTTGCATATTACACTATGTTTGAAAAACACAAAAAGCTAAAAAATGGAAAAGAAATGAGTTTAGGATTCTGAAGCTGATGAATTATACAAATCTATTGTATATGCAAACTTCATGATCTTCAAAAATGATGACAAATAACTTGTTGTTTGTTTGATTCTCAGTATCTCTATGTAAATTCATAATTTCAAATGTTCTCTCTCATTGGCATATTCTAAAAATAGCCAGTATCCTGCACCTGCACCGCTTTGCATCTTTATAATCTTTCTAAAATGAACTATGCTCCTGATTAAAGAATATGACTTTCTACTGATTCTCATGGACACTAAATCATATACTACCAATTCCTCTCCTTATGTTTTTCTAGATGCTGAATTGTTTGTACCTATGGAGATGCCTATAATTATCTTCGTGCCACCTGTTTAACTGAGTGGTAAGAAAAGAAAGATCAGGCTTGGTAATCTAACTGCCTTAAGGCCTGCAGCTCTGTGAGTGTAGGAAAATAATGCATTTGATTTATACAGCCAAATGTAGCTTTCCGTGATGGAGAGGTGTACATGTGAACCAGATACCTTTTACTTCCGTAGTTAATGCAGAGAAATGGGGGTTGTCTTGTCCTAATGAAGACTTCTAACATAAATCAGATTATGTGCTCCCAACTCTGTGAACTACTAGCTCAACTGTAAATGAGATATGATCAGATTAAAATAATGCATAATTTGTTTGAAATTTCTAGGGTAATTAACATAGGAGTGGCAATTACTGCCTGCTGTGAACTGAACAACACTTTCAAGGCTGTTAGCTGCTCTTCTAGTGTCCACAGACCTTTAGACTGCTTCTATAAAAACTTCCACAAAGGAAATCACTGGGTCATTTTTTTCCCTGTAAAAACTTGCTATATTTTTTTACAAAAGCTATTTTGTAGCTTTAAATGTTTAACAGACATTTAACTTTGTGGAATGTCTTTATGTAAATCAGCTATTTGATTAGGTGGGATTTCTGTACTCTTTCCATGTACAAAGATTAACAGTAACTCAATAGGTACTATTTCTGTTACAACTCAAACTCAGTTGATCTTGATAACACAGAAGTTGTACTAGCACTTCTCAGACAGTTCAGTGTCTTCCTGTTCACTTTGTCGTATCATATATTCTTCATAAAATGATCCCTAAGGAAAGACCTAGGAAGGGCTGATTCACTACTATGTCCATTAAAGAAAGACGTGAAACACTGTCAACACATGATTTTCTACTCTGCAAATGACAAGTAATTGTTTGGCAAACTTCTGAAAACCATAGAATGAGAACATAAGGTATAGCATCTGTTTCAAATTCTAAGTGTTGGAGGAATGGTGAAGAGGCTGCAGTTCCATGAAGAACTCAGCTGATCAGGTGGCTTGGCACTTCCAAAATAAGAAATTAAACTAGCTCTCCTTGCTTTTGTTCCTACCTTTCCAGATTTTACTTCTTTCTACTTCCCCCCCACGGAGATTTGTTCTCCATTATGCTATCTCTTGTCTGAGGAAATGCAGCTCACTAACCCATGAAAACTGTCTTGCAACTAAATCAGCTCACAGTGCTCTGTCATGAGAGCCAGGAATGACTCCAGGGACACGGTGGGATTATGGAGCCAAGATTGAGGAAGAGAAAGATGATGAAGGGGAGAGTGGGACCTTCCTCTTTGGATAATGTCAAGATCTGCAAAGCACCTTCATCTTTAGAATATATCTCAACAAGATAGATCTCAAGATAGATCTCAACAAACTGCATCTTGTGAAACTGTAGCTGCAGGACTATGGGTGCTGTAGACTCTAAACAATATTAGCAAATATTTGTTTTATGTACTACATCACTAGCATTACCAGCATAATAGGCAAAATGACATAAAGAGTTTTGAAACATATGAGTAAAGTCCTATAAAGAAACAACAGTCTCATGAGCCTGATGAGAATACTTAAGACTTTGAAAAAGCTATACTTTGGCATAGATTTGAATCAGTAGTTGTCACTCTGAATTTCACTTTGGACTTCAGTTTCTGTCTATTTTTTGTGTATCCCAATGATTTTGCATATATTCTTTAAGGAGAAAATTATGAGTTTTAAAAAAAAAATCTGCTTGAAGTGTGAAGAAATATATGGTCCTTCTGAAAGAGGTGTTGCTGTCATTTTTCTGTCAAAACATGCATTTGTGATTATTCATGAATTCCCCACTTAGTTTACGCCAATGCAAATATCTTGAGCTTTTAGAAGTCATAACTTTCCCTAGGAAAAAAATTGTAATTTGATATGATTGTAATAATAAACCCATAATTGTTTTAGCTGGATGCAAACATATATAAATCATTCTTTAAATCTTAAATTAAGCATGTTGATTGGCTAGTAAATTTTACAGGTATTAGAAAAACCTTTGAAATAAACCTTGAATTTCATTCCACAGTTGTTGTCAGCTAAACTGATGAAGGTTCAACTTGGAAGGATAAGCCTGTGCTCCAAAGAGAGCTTTATTCCTTTTGTTTGTTTGGGTTTTGGGGGGGGGGGTTGTTTAGTTGTTTGTTTGTTTTGGTTGGTTGTGGGTTTTGTGGATTGTTTTGGGGGGATTTTTGTTTGTTTGTTTGTGTGGAGGTTTTTGTTGTTGTTGTTGTTGTTGTTTTTTAATACAGGCTGCTATTGTAAAAATCCCCTTTTAGAAACACTCAGATTTGATATATCTTTCTGATTCTACCTACACACAAGAAAAACAACTAATTTAAGACTCCTAAGGACCTCAGACTGAGTACATTTTAAAGTCAATACTTTCTTTTTATTATATTTCTTATTCTTCATTTAAGAATTTTTTTTAAAAAATGTAAATATAACCTGCTTGTAGGGTCATCTTTTACTTGGGTCAGACCCCAGCAGGGTTAAAAATATAAAGCCAAAGGTAGTTATATCAGAATCTCAGGATCTGGAAATGAGCAGCGGTCATGGAAGCTCCTTCATCTAGCTATGATACTAGAGCTCCCAATATCACCTAACTGTAAACTCATTGAGAACTGTTGTTTTATTTCACTACAGAATTCTTCACTGAAGGGATCAGAAAAGACTTTCCTCACATAAAGAACGAGAATCAGAAAAATCCTAAACTCTACTGTCCCTACTGTTTTTTTATTTTAATTCTGTTGAACAATTGCTAACTGTGTGTTACAGTATTTACATCTAGTAAAACTGATGGGAGGCTTGTCATCTTTGTTGTACTTTGCTGAAAAATTCTGATTTGCATAATCTACAAATTTATAGGGAAAGTATCATTTTATTTTGGTATCATACTGTTGAATACAATTGAAAAACATTCTATAATTGTCAAAATATTTAATTTCCACATATAATCTATTTTTAAAGAACCTTTTGTTGAAAGGTAATTCAAAGATAATTATAATAGAGAAAAATTAGTTTGAAATATTTCAAACTTAATTCAATTAAAACATATTGATTGTCCTAAACTGACTTTCTAAAATGTAGTGCATAACTATGTTTCCCCAGGACAGAAGGAGTGTAAAACTTACTGCTTATACAGTATTTGTGTGGACTTGGTGGACAGGTGCTTTTCCCCATCTTTTTTAAATACTGTAGGTTTTGGTTTGGTTTGGTTTGGTTTGAAATACCAGTCTTTATTCGTCCTTTTTACCTGTGTTGGTAGGTGGTGTTTCACCATTTTCATGCGTTATTACACCCCTTCCCACTTAATGGGACTGCTTTGACTCTTCATCCCCTCTCTAAATGTTCTATCATGTCAATATTGAAGACAGTAGGAAAGTGAATGAAAAACTAAGGACACTCTTCATCTGACCATTATAATATAGATTGCATCATGATTCTTTAGGACATAAATTAAGGTGATTAAAAAATCAGAAATTCAGACAAGCTTACGAGCTTGTCTTTCCTGAAAGATTCAGTAAAGCACTTGATGTTCTGGGGGATTTTGTTCGGTTGGTTGGTTTGGTTGCTTGGTTGTTAGGTGGGGTTTTTTTTAGGGATAGGGTGGATTTTTGTTTGGTTTGGTTTTTTTTTTTTTTTTTTTCATGATTGTGACAAGAATCAACATAAAACCACTTAGATTTTATGTAATTACTGACAATGTGGACAGATCAAAAGAGCTTTCTATGCCAAAAAAAAAAATCAAATTATGACTGTAAATATATAATCTATATTAGATAAAGTATTTAATTACGATGTTTTGACAACAAGAAGAATATGGGAATGATGCCATCATTTTATTTTGTGATGTTGTTGCATAATTTGCATCCAAGTAACTGCTTATGATCTAGCTGTTAATTATAACTGCATCTTTACCATATGCTATGCAAATGTATAATGAACATTTACAGGAAGGTGGTTTCAGAGTTATTGATGTAAATATGTATAGGTAATGACATAGTAATTTTAGATTCTAGTATACTCATTTGGTCCTATTTCCATTTGCTGACAATGCTAGTATCCATGTTCCAGGTGTGGGTTTACTTACTGAACACATGATTGTAGCTACATTTTTGTGTATATCAATATATAAATACCAAAGATCATGCATATTTGCAAGTGCCACTATATAGAATACCTGCAATTTTTATTCCTGTATAGTAAGTCTAAATTTTAGCCATATTTTCTATCAAAATGTTGAGTTTAAACACTTTTGCCATGAAATAAAAATCATTGTATGTGAATTCTTTTGTGCTTTCTCAGTTTTAACTGAACAAATCTGAAACTGAATGAATTTGAATCTCTGAAATGGAAAATATTTTGTGTTGCAATGTATTTTTGAGTGTATTTCGTGATTAAAACCAGTTTGCATATACTCTGTACATTATTAAACATGTTTCTACACACACACAAAAAAAGGAGAAAATGTATTTTAAAACATTTTTAAATTATTTAATTTCCAGATTATTGAACCATTTACTGATTTTTCTTTTGAATCGCTAAAGTAATTTTTAGTTGCATGAGTTTTTATATCTCCACATAAATTACTGATGCTCAAGTGGTGTAAACAGAAGATGGGGGAAACAATCAAGAGACAAAACAGAAAAAAAGGTTTGTTTTCATAAACCGCACATGCATACAGGCATGCACACACATACAGATATTTTAAAGAATCACATTTGCTTGCTTCATATAATCATCACTCAAGGATTCAAATGAATTAGAGCCAGTATGGATTAGAAGTACAGATTCAGGTCTAAATTCAGAAATAATGAGTAAGTGTTCCTCTTGGTTCTCTAAGAATAAAATAAAGATTCAACTATTATGTTTTGTATAGTAAATCTCTGTGTATAAAAAAGTGTATAAAAATAAATCAACAAAATCATCAAAAACTGAAGAAAGGCAGTGCAAAAATAACTAGTGACCAAGAAAATAACAATTTGAGAAATATATTAAGAAATCAGATTTATAGAGTTTTTAATTCATGCTTTAGACAGAATATTACCCATTGGAATATTAGTTATATTTATTCTCTCCTTTTGTGGAAAAGAACAAAATTAATCTCTATGCTAAGAAAAAGAGACTATGACAAAAAGAATGAGACACAGAGAAAAAATATTGTCATTTTTAGTATAACTTAATAGTCATATTCTTAGTTCATCCTTTGAGCTGAATTTTATTTTTCATATTCTTCATATTCATAATTTGTTTGTATAGGTAATGCACCTGAGGATGAACAACCTAAGATTTCTAGATTTAACACTGATGTATTACTTCATTTTACTACATTCTTCAGGAGATTTTGGCTCCACTATTTCCTGATTATATCTCTTCACAAATAGTTACCTCTTCCTTCTTTTCTGACTTTTCACGTGGTATTATTGGATATTTTACTCTCCAGAAAACAGGGAAAAGACACTGTACTTGGATATTATTATTAAAATTCGTAGAAAAAAATATTAATTTCCTTGTTTTCCAGACAACTTTACCAACTTTAACGATGTGAAACAAAGGCAGATTTGTATATGGAAGGAAACCCCAAGGCATTACTCAGTTGTTCTGGGACCCCAGCCACTCAATATACTTCAGATGGGCACCACAGGCCCAAGGGAAGCAGGGTGACTTGACCACTTTCTGCACCAGGTCCTAGCTGATGACCAGCCCTGACGCACAGCAACTCCATTGTGGGCTTCACCTGCAGGACAGTCTTGGTCCTCTTTGAAAGGACAGTCCCTATGAGGGGTTGTTGCATTCACTTCCTGAGACAGTGATCATCAGCCACTCAAGGCTTGGTTGTTCACATCACTCCAAGCTCAACTTTTTGAACTTTTTTTCCTGTTTCTAAAGCTAATAATCAGTTGTTAATTGCATTGCTATTATCTTCTGGTCACCAAATGTGTTACTAGCACCATCACACCATCACACTGCGCCAAGAAAGGTAGTCTACATACCTTGTATCACTATACTGCCTGTAGTGCTGACCTACTCACTGTCGTGACCTTTCTTGAAGGTACCAGTGGATGATTGTTGTTGACCAAGGCTGAAGAGACCCCAAACCTTGCCTATCTACTGTGCCTACCCATGCTTTTTTGGACCCACACTAGGAGCTACCAGAGCATCCAGTTTCTCTTCTCTTTGCCTGCAGGACATTTGCAACCTCCATCTAATCAAATGCTGCGTGCACACATTTTGAACTGTAGGCAAAATTCAACTCATTGACCTAATTTCAAATACATTAAGATATAGCAGTGATGACCAAGAAAGTTGTTAGCTGCCCTGGTTTGTAAACTACCTGCTATTCAGATATGTAAATATGGATTGTAGAAAATAAAAAAAAAAAAAATTGTAATCATTTTTTTTTTAACTCAGACAATGCAAGCCAATATGCATAAAACCACTAAATTACCTTTGTGGGAAAAAACTTTTTAACTGTGAAATTTCAGACTGAAATGCTATCTCTAGGATTCAGCTTTTAATAGAGGAGACAGCTATGAGTTATGTATAAATGTTCTGGTAATTGGAATGTTAACAGATACATTACAAAGCCAAGAAATTATAATTTAATGGTCTTTTTACCACTTTTTTGCTACATTTTAATGCAAACCCAGTATTTGGGGAAAAAAAGAATAAAATTATGTTTCTAAATTTCTTTAAAAATATTAAGCTTGCATTTAAAATATGAATTTAGCAGGCAGTTAGGGGAAAATCCAATTAAAACCATAATAATCTAGAAATTAGTTACCTTTCATAGTGAAATAAAGAATTTTCTGCCAGTATCCAAAGCATACCCTAAAATGTATATCCTGAGCAGAATTCTCTATTACACTAAACTAAATGGAGACCATGAGATTCATCTGACCAAACTGAGATATCTTCAGTACAGAATCTTACATTTGGGCTTGTCAGTCATGTAACTTAAGCCAGATTTTCCACAGATAATTCTGAATTGTGTGAATGTTAATTCTGAATTTTAACTTGAGATATCTTTAGCGCTGCTAATCTGTGCACTCACTAAAGCAGTGATGCTGAAAATGAGTTAATGCAATTAAAGAGTATATTTTAGTGTGCACATTCACATAGTATTCTTTGCACATTGTAGCATTCAAGTGCTGGATTATGTTACTTAGCTATCAAGGATTTTTGTAAGTATTTTATTGTTATACTGATTTTGTCTCTATACTGATTTTTCTGTTTATAAGACAGTCTGCAATGCAGTAGGTCTTACTTCAGAAAGCAAAACTTTAGAGTTGTCTATTTTACAGAATTCTCCCTTTGAACTGATATAAATGGAAAGTTAAATAGAATCACATTAGGATGGTAGTGCGTATAACAACAGCAAAATCTTTTCAGATCTCTGATCTGCCTCATACTTAAGAGGAAAAGTAAATAATTAAGAGGAACATCAGTATATCAAGATGTTTTAGAAATTTTAGAAATACAATTAATTACAAGCAAATGTAATATTAAAATGCAGTTCCTGAGGTCTCATTATATATTAAATATATGATCACTGTAATATTTATTATTCATTTAAAAAATTAAATGTTTAGTATAATTAAATACTATAATTATATATATATGTTAATCATACTTATGTATGCCATATGTTATTTATATACTGGGGGTGGGGGAGTCTGCCTGGGGCTGCACTTGTTTTTCTTGGTTTTGTTTTCCTTTGTTGGTTTTTGTTGCTGGCAGTGGTTGCTTTGGTTTTGGTGTTGTTTTGGTTTTTTTTTTTGTTTGGGTTGTTTTTGGTTGGGTGTTGGT
>VXBL01010171.1:35931-50838 GCA_013400195.1 Aramus guarauna
AAGAGAAAAAAAAGAGAAAAATTGAAGTAATTGGCACATGAATTGCCCATTAACATTTGTGCTAACTTATTGTTTCCACAAGACACATTGTTTGAAGGATTGCATATCTCAAGTTGCTAAACCTTTTTTTTTACAATATTTCACCTTCAGATGCAGCCCCAAATGGTACTGAATAGAAGCTGTCACCATCTGACAGCTCTTCAATAACATATGTGAAACAAGGTAAGACTAATCACCACCATCTCTGTCACTGGATCTCATTCTCTTTGCATGTCCATCATACACATAATGAACTGGAAAAATGTTCACCTTGCCTTCCTTATACAAATATTTGGGATTTTTCATTCTGATTTTCAGATGGAAGAAGAACATCTTTCTTCATCTTAGAGACTACAATGGTTTTGCTTTAATGACGGAGGAAAAAACACTGAGCTGAATAAGAAAATGTCAATGAGTCTGAAATAATTTTGGTTCAGTGCAACATGGATGTTTATGATTAGAACTATTTTTTGTTTCCTCAGCCCTTCTCAGGAAATGTCAGCCTTGCAAAATGAATGTTTGTTTTTACGAAGAAAACAAATTAATTTTTACTTTTATATTGGAATATTAAATTTCTCAGCTTGGTAGCACATTTGTAAACTATTATAAGTTTCCATTTGCCTGTATAACATCTTTTTGCACATACTAAAAAGCAGACATCCTTTATGTAGTGTATAGGTACCATAGGTTCTTCATGCTTGACAGGGTGGATACAACTACATTGTTAGAGTTAGACAATGTGATCCCTTTATTTAACTATGTTACTTCAAGGCTGTCCACATTTGAATATGTATCCAACTGTAACAGGACTTTTGGGAGTGAGAAATGGAAGAGATGTAAAAGCTATTGTTAAGTATTTTTAAATTTTAAGTATTATTGCTCTATTAATTTTTATTAATAAAATATCTATGGTTTTTTTTTAAATAAGTAAGGGCTTATCTAATTCCTTAACATAGGTTTACTATTCTATACCTACACTAATCAAACAACTATCACAAAATGTTGGGATAAAATTCAAAGTGCAATGTATGGGTAGAAGGCATTAAGGGACTTCAGAGCTGCAAATCAGCCCTTATGTTCCAGTGTCATGGTTGGTTCTGTGACAAATCTGTGGAGTGTAAGGCTGTCCCTGCAGTAGAGTTCCCCTCTCTTTGTGGTCCCTGAGGGTGAAATGCTTTAGAGATTTAATTATGTGGAGATTTTGACACACAGATTATAAAAAAACAGACAGATAATTAGCTTATCAAGTGTATGCTTAATATTAATTTAGGATACTGAGGTCTATTGTTTTACAAAACAAAAGCATCCAGCATGATTTGGGATGCCACAAAGTGTCTGAAGCTTTCAACAGGCCTGGCAGGTGTGGCACAGGACTTCAAGGAGACCTGCACAACTATGGAGTAGCAGCTGAAGACCTAGCAGAATATCACAGACTCACAGAAATGTTCATTGGAGGATACCTCTGGAGGTCGTCAAGCCCAACATTGCCCTCAAAGCACAGCTATTGCCAAAACTGGATGAGAGCAGACACAGCTTCTCTAGGTAACCTATATTAGTATTTTTTTTTTCCCTTGTGTCCAGTTTTAACCTCTCAAGACAGTATGTCACTGTTTCCTCTTATATTGTGTCTGACTGGAAGATAGATAGTTCTTTCTCATGCAGGAAGGAGTCAACAGTCACTGACACTCATTGCTCAGTCTTCATAGCATCAGCTCCATTTAATGGACCCTGAACTTCCTTTCCAAGTGCAGGTGCTACAGACTTTCTGCTATTGCCAGCAGCTTTCAGTTTCTCTTCTCCAGGGAGTGTTTGTATTCTTACTGTCCTTGGATAGTCTTGCCCATGCTGGCCTCACATGTGGGCAGTGTATATTAAGTCTTCCCTCTGCTGATGCTCTGTGAAAAAAGACTGATGTGGTTTAGCTCCAGCTGGCAGCTGAGCACCATGTAGGATGGGGAGAAGAATGGGAAAGACAAAGGCAAAACCTCATGGTTTGGGATAAGGACAGTTTACTGGGAGAGCAAAGGGAGAGGGAAATAACAACAGTACTTATAATGGAATATACACAAGGGTTGATAACACAAGGCAATTTGCCAATCCGATGACTGAATGGATGCTCAGCCCACACTCAAACTGTCCAGGAGCCATGCCAGGACTTGTTTATCATTCCTCATGAAGTGAAGCCCACACACGCCTTCTTGCACTTCACCTCATCTAATGCAGTGACACTATCAGATCCCACGTGCCACAGGTAAAGTCACATTATCTGCCTGGCCTCTTGTTGCCCATCCCAATCACAGGCACTCACTAGGTGCTGTACTTGCCCTCATGAGATTCCCCACTAGGCATGGGTCCCTTGCCCTCCTAGTTGTTTTCCAGCTGCAGTTCACTTGCCTTGGGAATGCTAGATATTTCAGAGTATCTCAGGTCATGGTAGCTGTGTGACTAGCAACTGAATGGAACCACAGATCTCCCTACACAGTCTGTAATGGGGCCTGACTTACATAGCTCACATATATATATCTATGTAAGATAAGTGTGTATCCACATATCTCTATGATCTGAATCCTATCTTAAATGCAGCCATCACACACACACAAAAATGTTTGCCCACTTTGACACAGAACTCCTCTGATTATTAAAAATAAAAAGAAAAAAAAGAAAAAAAAAGATTTTTACCTCAGTTTTCCAATTAAAAATGCATTTTTTAATTCATATGCCAAATATGGGTTTGCTTCATCATTTTGTTCAAGTTTTCTATTTCCTTAGAAAAAATAGTCTTTTCTCTGGAGAGAAACCCTGTATGGTTTTGTGGTTTTAATTCTAGTGACTCCAGATTAAAACTGCTCATAGAAGGAGGAGAATAATTGGTAAAAGGAGAGGTTTCTTTCCACTAGACACCTGTGTGAGCACAATTTCAGACTTAAAATCAAGTTCTGTTATTTCAGCCAAATACATCATTACAAAAAATTAAGTTTTAGGAGGGCAAGCTTTACCCTCATGAAACCCAGTGATACTTTGTTGTCTTCTGATTATGTTTTCAGTAATACATAGTCATATCTGTTGCCATCCAATTTCTATCTCTGTCTTCCTAGAACTGAAGAGACAGTTTTGCCTTTTGGCAGTTGGTAGTATCTGGCTTCTTGTTTCCAAACTATGTTGTCTTCAAAAGGCTGAAAAGAAAAAAGATTAATCAAAGCAATAATACTTAAATTAATAATAGATATGTAATTATCAGTCATAATGAAGATAAATAATGTTTCTGCTGATGAAGCAGCTGTTAAACTTACTCAAAACATCGAAAAAGTAAACCTATGGAGGACAGTTATAGTCCTCCATACTGTCCTCATTACAGTCTATTCACAGCCATGAATAATTTAAACAGTTACTTCTTTGATTTTTACCTTGAAAAGTGATTAAAAGAAAAACAATAAAAAATTAGTTAGCTTCATCTAAAAGGAACTACATATTCTGTACTAGCAAGAAAAAGGAAAGTTTACCACTGAATGAAGTCTGCATGTGTAGCTCTAATCTAGATCTATAGGTTTATTTCTCATGTTCCTCTCACTTCTTGTCTTCATGAAGTGTTTTATTTTCCTTTGTGACCATTTTGCTACATTTCTAAGTATATTCTTTTCTTTTATAATCAGAACTTAATATTCTATTTGTGATGTTCATACTATGTCAGGCTGGTATGCTTTCAAGAGCACTTTTTGTTTGTCTGTTTTCAAAAAAGGTTAATTTTCTCCTTCTAGAAGAATTTTGTGATAATATTGTATACTAAGAAAACAGCAAGTTTGGTTCATAGCCCTGAATTTATCTGATTTACATTTTAGGCATGCTCTTAACTCAGAACAAACCATGAACTATTAGTTTCAGAGACTGTCTCTAATTTGCAGGATTTAGTATTGTTTTTTCTATATGGCTGGAACAAAACACCTTTGTATTCCACATCTGTAAAAAAGTTTGAAAACACAGAGATTAGTCTCTTTCTGTAAATATAAGTAATAACTCTAATAATCTTAAAAGTTCTGAAGAGAACATTGACCTTATTTTCTAAATCTTCTGACACTATACATTTGCAATCCCCTTGTCTCTACCTTGTCATTTGTTTTATAGAATTGTCATTGATAGGATACCTTTCAATGAAGAAAATAGTAGAATAAAATGTAAGATCCAGTTGCAGACTTGCACTCTGAAGATTTGCTAGAGCAGCAGTGCAGACTAATACTCTTCTCCCAAGAGAGTGACATGAGAGAAGAGGCACCTAAAAATTCTTAGAATTTATTGTGTTTAAAAACACAATCTAATCCACATTCAGCACCTAAAGCCTTATGTCCTATATTTTGCAATCAAATTCTCTAAACAGCCAAAGATGAATTATATTCCAAAAATTAGATTTTCAGAATACATTGAACTAAAATTTCCCGTATGACATTCAGATAAAGTCTTTTTCAGAGACCTTCAGTGTCTTTTTTCCCTTGAGTTTCCCAGCTACAAATATTTCCCTTGAGTCATGCACCAAAATCTCTCTGGAGCATCTCTTGTATGAGGAAAGGCTGAGAGAGCTGGGTCTGTTTAGCCTGGAGAAGAGAAGACTGAGAGGAGATCTCATCAATACTTACAAATATTTAAAGGGTGGATGTCTAGAGGATGGGGCAAGACTCTTCTCAATGGTGCCCAGTGACAGAACAAGGGGGAATGGACACAAAGTGGAACACAGGAAGTTCCATCTGCGTATAAGGAAAAACTTCTTTACTGTGAGGGTGACCGAGCACTGGAACAGGCTGCCTAGAGAGGCTGTGGAGTCTCCTTCTCTGGAGATATTCAAAACTTGCCTGGACGTGACCCTGTGCAACCTGCCTTAGGTGATCCTGTTGTAGCAGGGGTGTTGGATTAGACGATCTCCAGAGGTCCCTTCCAAGCCCAACTGTTCTGTGAATCTGTGAATCTGTAAATCAGATAACACTTTGGGCAGATCTTTTTCTCCTGAAAATAAGGATGTTTATGGTTAGCAATGAAAGCACTGTGGACCTGGGGTTCAAATTAATAACAAGAATCTCAGAATCATTTCCTGAATTCCATAACAGTGTTACAAATGCAATTATAAACCACAAGTTAGCTTTGGTTATTTCAGTGTATGTGATAGCATTTTGTGTCATTGATCAATACCTTCATCTTGTCTGTCTATTCTGGGTAGCAGCAGATACTGAGTAAGGCTTTCCATGAGCAAGGCAAAGAATTGCAATGACTTTTCTGAAAATTGAAATTGCTAGTTTGATGCCTCAGGGACTTCACGTTGAGCTAGGTCTCATTAGTTGTGAGTCTGTGCCAGCACTCCAGCAGCTCTGTGAATGCTAGCTAACAACAGCAGCGAAGCCTGCCAGGTGATGTGACAAATCAAGCTATATTTCTGTAAGTAGTACTGATTCCTAACTCTTGGACATAGGTACTCTACAGATCCCCACTGATCTAAATAGAAAAATATGTAAATTTATGACCTTGGTCCAAATTTATCTGAAACATACAGGATTTTTTTTTGTTGGTTTGGTTGGGTTTGTTTGTTTGTTTGTTTGTTTTGTTTTTTGTTTGTTTGTTTGTTTTTCTTTTGTTTTGTTTTGTTTTGTTTTTCAGTTTATATTCCATCTTTGGTTTATTATAGTGATTTCTTGAAGAACAAAACAAAATAAATATGTTGTTCCTATACTGTCCTACTTACACTGTTTGAGATGATCTGTATGAGAAGGGTACTGGGTATTCCTGTATTCTGAAGAAGTATTGGTGCTATGTCTGATTATGTTCATAGTGAAATAAATCAACGTTTGAGAAACTGCTTTTTAAAAGCATTCAGCTACAAAGTATGATGTCCTAACACATTTAATCAATATCTTTGGTTGTTTCCAGACAGCTGTTTGCAGGAAACATCTTTGCAGGAAACATTAAGTCCTTGCATATGTCTTTGTCTAATTAAAAGACATCATAGTTCATTTATTGATATGGAAGTGGACACACCCTCCGGTACTGATGAATTACTTTATGTTGTTATTCCCCTCGGTACAATGAGTGAAGATTTATGTAGACATGTGACTATCTCATGCCCCTTTTTCACTGTGACAGGGTAAAAATGACTTTTGCTATATCGGGTTTGGTTTTCATGCTTGATGGATTGGGCTTCTCCAACAGAAGCTATATCTGGCTTTGACCTTCTCAAGGTAAAGAGTCAGACTTTTTGCCCTTGAGAATGATTTTCAGTATAACAAAACCTTTTTTTCACTAACTAGCAATGGAAGCAGAGGTTTGGCAGAATGCACTTCAATCATATATTTGTTGATGCAAATGCAGGGAAGAGAAATAAAAACTACTACAAAGAGCAGACAATAAATAAGGATTCAGGTGTCAGTGTTGAGTTTTAAGAATAGAACAATGATACTAAATGAAAATAGTATCATTCAGTTTTCAGTACTTTTCAAAATTATAAACTATATGAGACATAAGAACAGAATAAAAATACATGCTGAAATCAACACCAAAGAAATACACCCAGTAAAGCCAAAAGTAGAGGCAATAGAAAAGAGGACTTCCTCTAAAAAATACTGAAAATATACATTTGAAAAATGAAGGTTGAAAAATAAATACAAATCCAAGTCAAGCACATTTACTTACAAATAAATGAAAATGTGTCTCATTTGTTCACATTTCAAAGCAATTTCCAAATAATCTTACAAAAGGAAGTGCCTAGAGAACTACAGATTAGATAATTTTGCTGTTACACTAATTATTCTTTTCTATATAAATGGATATAAGAGGAAGGACAAGACACCATATTAAATATTCACATTTTGTACCCTTTCTGTTACAGAGGTTTTTGAATGCTCTCTCTGGTTCATATCTAATCTGTAAAGAAGCAGACCATATGAGTAAACCATTAGTTCCTTCTTCTTTCCTTTCTTGACATTCAATTGAGTCCCTGATGAAAAACTAAGGAAGAAAAATGAGTATCTAAAGAGAAAGAAGTTTACTAAATTAGCTGACAAATAAAGCCCAACGTACTTATTAACATCAGAAATGACTGGAAAAGCCTTGTGAGAAATGAGCTATGTTGGTCCTTAGAGATAAGTGATAGCACTATCAAAGTGCCTTACTAAAATAAATTAATTGGAAAAGGTGTGAATCTATTCCCCTGTAAGGTTGCTAATAACAATGAAAATGAGCAATACTGTTATCTGTGATAAATGTAATAAAAAACATTAGGAAAATATGAGAATTATTTTATTTGTTTTGAAAGAAAATTTGATTCTAAGACCACCATGATTGTTATTTGCCTTTTTTTTTTTTAAAAAAAAGGCAGGAAAAAGATGGCTGAAACTGATAGTGTCAGACTAGATGACTGGAACACGGTGATCCCATAAAGTTGCCTTATTGGTCTCCTAGTTGATGTCAGTCCATTTTAGTGCTGAGTTATGAACAGAAATGAGGTCACTATACTGGAGTTCAGAATGATTTATCACCCTGTAGTGCTACTTTAATCTTCCCGTTGTTAATTGTGCAATTACTATCTGTTGAGAAAGCATTGTCTTTGTATAATTCTAGGCTTTTCCTCCAATACATTGCCTACTGCTTATTCTGAGAATATAAATTCTTACTTCTTAAGTTTAACAATATTTTTTTTCTCTGTATTAGGAAGAACATTTTCACATTTCTAATGCCTAAAATAACTAAATATTTTAAGCCTCTCCCTGCTCAGTATGTAAATGTTGCTTATTTTGAGCCTGATCTACACTTAAGTTCTATGCCATTCTGTTTTTTTTTTGTTTTGGGTTGGTTGTTTTTTTTTCAAGATACTTTTAATGCAAATAGTTACATCAGCACAATAATTCTAGTAGAAGGAAAGCTTAGTTTATAATGATGCTGTATATTTTTTTCTTCTATTTGGTAATAGGCTGTACTCTCTTCCTTTAAATTTATATACCACTGCAATTGCAATCAAATCATTAAAGTGGTGTAATTTATGTATACAAAAACGCTTGTGTTGTTGTTGTTTGGTCCTTGTTACTCCTTGAGGAGCATAGGGCTGCAACAACACTATGCCACCAAACCCGGTGGGATAGTGTTGTTGCAATTTCTGTAACAGATTTTGTTTTTTACATGATTGGGTTGTTAGCCCAAAACAAAACCCCCAACCTGGAGGGCCAGGGTGCAACATTTTAGTCTGGCCCGACAAGGCACGCAAGCCACCACACCACGACAAGGTAAATTGCACCAACTAGTGGTGGACAAAAACACTTAATTTATGATAATTTAAAGCTGAAAATGCTTATATTAGGTAACAGGCAGCTGGACTTTGGGATTTTTACAAAAGGAAATAAAAGTAAATTAATTTTTGAAAATATAACTTTTTAATTTTATATCTTCATTTCTAAATACATTTTTTTTTTCCTGGTTTCTAGTTAGACCTGATCCCATCAATATTTATGATATTTTTATATTTTTAATCAAAAGTGCATAAAATACAGAAATGGAAAGTCAATCAAAAAAATGGATCTGTTCAATGAGAAGTTAAATGCTGGAGAAGAATTCAAAGAACTTTTTTTTCTCTCTCTCACTATTGAGTTATCTTTATTTGGAGATGCTGGATATTCTTTTTTAGCTTTCTTAAAGTATCATTCTACATGTGAGAAACTCCCAGAGATGGGATATCTTTCACAATTTCTACAGTTATAGGACTCCAGAGATACACAATAATATTCTGTGTAGAGAAAATACTATTCATCAGATAATCAGTTAACTAGGAATTCTAATCTAAAGGGTAGATTAAATGGTACAATACAATCAGAACTGTAATTCTATTAAAGTAACATTAAGTGCAGAACAATGCATGTCAGTACTGGACTGAACTGAAGCTGTTTAATTCAGTTCAGCAAAAGAATTGTTATTTTTCATATTAGTCTGGCCAGGAATTAAAATAGTAATTCAGTCATCCCAGTGGATATTATTTCTAATTTCTAAAAATTATTATCATGATTCTGCTGAAAATTGATTAAAGGACAAAACCTGAACATTCCGGAGAAGATTTTCAAATTGTTAAAAACCTCATTTTCTCTAAAAGGCAAGAAAATAAATGTGTAAATACAAATGAAAAGTTCTTACAACATCTTTCCGCTATTATAACTGTTCTTTAAGATAGAACACATTTTAGATTTTCTTCAGTCATTAATTGTGTCAGAATCTAATTATTTAATTACATTCCATCTTTTCTTAATATAAATATATACATTAGGGACAGGTACTTGCTCTGTCTTCTATTTGCTTAATGTTTCACAATGTAGTCATTAAAAAGACAAATAGTAGCAAGCACAGAAGTCATGTTACAGAACCAAAAGACAACCACAGAGAACAAAGAGGAAAATGCTGTAGCATTTTAAATAGATATGTACTGCACAGATAAAAAAATTTAGTAAGCTTTAAGCAGTGTCACATGTTACCCTGGTGACAGATAAATGCAAAAGTGAAATCAACTTTGTCAAAGCACATCACTACTGGCAAGGTGCTGTCTTTGATGGCTGAAGAGGATCATGGTGGTCAATAGTCTCTCACTTGCTCTTGCTCTTGCTCTCTCTCCCAGCAGAGATTTTTTATCCTGAGATTGTGGTGTACACAGTTGGTTACCGTTTCTCTTTAGCCAGCTTAGATGCTTCACTTCTTGCACTAATCAGTATGTTGATGTTTTTCTTAATGACAAAGTAGATTAATCAATGGTATAAGCATCAATTCAGGCACACGCAGTGAGGAATTTCAGTGTTTCTGGTAATGCTTTATCTGACAATTTCAACTAGTGTCTCTGTGTTACACAGTGTTCTGAAGCAATGATAGCACATAATTCCTTCTGTAACAATGTTATGCATATTTACACAAAATGGACATAGCAACTGCTGCTTTATTTATCTAGTTAATTCTTTTATACACACATGATCAGCACAATTATTGTGACTACCGGTTATTCTTGGAGAACGGTTGTGGCACAGAAAGAAGAAAGCGCTAGGAGGAAGGTGCTGTAGTACTGAAACCATGTGAGAGCATTGCCTTCCTTTGTCCTTCACTAGGCAACCATTCCCTGTCTTTTGCTTGCTATATGGGATAACATAGTGAGTAGATGATTCTTATCCCTGTAGTTCCTTTCACTTATTCTGTAGCAAATAATGTTTCCTTAAGATAAGACTGTAAGTCACTTTTCTTTTTTTTTATTTTTTTGGCATGCAGTGTGCAGCTGAGCCTGCATCTGCAATAGCAAGTGCTTTAGATTAGGAGTACAATTCCTCAGTACCACCAGCTTCATCTTTATTAGACTCTTCAACAGTGTAAATACTCAATAATATGAATACAGCTA
Source organism: Aramus guarauna (assembly GCA_013400195.1). Taxonomy (NCBI): domain Eukaryota; kingdom Metazoa; phylum Chordata; class Aves; order Gruiformes; family Aramidae; genus Aramus; species Aramus guarauna. Next base: position 46,355 of record VXBL01010171.1, read on the forward strand.
TGTGTAGCAACCAAGCATACCAAGATGTTCCTTCTCTAAAAGGTATAAATACAACTTTTTCCTAACCTCTGTAAGGAGTATATTTGTATCAGGATTTATTTTAATTTTTACTACAGGTAGGACTTCTGTCTGCAAAGAGCACATAGAAGCCAAAATTTGATTCTTTCATATTTAATCTGAATAAAGAGATCGTGGTTCGTAAGCTACCATATTGCTGTACTTTGATCCCCTTTTTGATGAATCAAGGGTTGGAGATTTGATGTCATAACTCATATCAGTTCATGACATCATCTACTTTCATTTTAAAAATATGAGAGTATTTCCAAACAGGCAGAGGTCTCTTGTGGGGTTTGTGCCCTTATAGATAACTCCAAGTCAATATGAAATTTCAAACAGTCCTCGATATCTAAATTTAAGCTGAATAAAGACCCACTGATGGTATTGATAAGATTTCTGTTGACCATTACGGGAACTCATGTGAACATTTGGAGATCCATTTGGTTGTCTAAAATTAATCAGCTGGTGCCATTTAAAATGCCCTGATGTAATCCAGCCAGGCACAGCTTAGTGTCATATCTCTCATCCTGTCTCAGCACTGCATGTCTCAAACGACTCAGTAGCCAGTCCCTCTGCTGCCTATGATTGTGTCTGAATTTTACCCTTATTAGTAAAACTTTTCACACCATGGAATTTCTGGATGTTAAGACAGCTGTCAGAGTGCTACTTTACAGTTTTTGCTTCTTCTCAGTGTTCTATCTGTAATGCATAGAAGGTTTCATGAGGAATTGTACCACATTGGGTGTAAGCCCCGATCTATCTGGAGCCCAAAGGAAGCAGATGGCAATGTCATGCAGCAGTCATCTTCTCAGAGTTATACTTTCCTGCCAATAAGAAGCTAAAGTCCTAGAATTCATTTTGCTGTGTATCTGCTCCAAGATCATCTATACAGTACATTTTCTTCAGCTCATATATTGTTCTGTATTCTTCAATTAATAAAATCTGTAGGCTTATACTTAATAATAAGTTTATGCTTTTTTGAATATGCATACCATCCTTCACATTAGTGCATGCATACATATATGTGGTTTTCGTAGGCATTAGTTCAGATTGCTTTTATGAAAAATAAATTAATTAATTGATAAATTTTCTTTTCTGATCAACAAAAAATGCTGTGACATTAAAAGAAAAATATGCAATTCTAAATGGAAAAAAAATATCTGTTGCTGAGATTTTGCTAGCACAGCACTACAATCTTCAGCTTCTTCCTGAATCCCACAAAATGCAAGGTTACAAAATGTTTGTTTCAGAGCTGTAAAAATAGCCTAGACAAAGTCATGAATTCTCTGGAGTGAAGCATCCATTATATTAGGAATATTTTTGTATAATCTTTTTCATTAAAGGCTAAGTACTCTTTACATCTCCTAGCATTCACAGATCTTCATCTCTCTTACAGGTAACAATGTACCATGGATGATTAGTCACAATAACAATAGAAACTATCTAAGTACAGTTATTTTATATTGTCTTTTTTTTGTTTTGTTTTGTTTCTTGTTTATGTTTTCTGACATTATAAATGTCATGTCAAGAACAAATTACTGCTGACAAGAATTGCACATTGAATTCCTGCTGCACCACATGCCACTCATACAATAACAAAACATCAGCAGTCATCTCTGCTTAGGAGGATTTTTGGCATACAGGGTAAGCTAAGGTCTTTCTGTAAAAAATCATTTTTGCAGCTATTAATGCATTTAAGAATATTTTATTTCAAGAGACAAAAAAAGATAAACTGATATGCTATTTCAATTTACTGACTTGCTCTTCTCCATTACAATATGTTTTCTTAAAATTCATACTAAGAAATCAATCACAACCTTAGTTTTAGAATCATAGGATTGTAGAATCATAGAATCATAGAGTCGTAGAATCATAGAATAGTTTTGATTGGAAAACACTTTCAAGATCATCAAGTCCAACCATTAACCTAGCACTGCCAAGTCTACCACTAAACTATGTCCTTAAACACCACATTTACGTGTCTTTTAAATAAGTCCAGGGATTGTGACTCCACCACTTCCCTGGGCAGTCCGTTCCAATGCTTAACAACCCTTTCAGTAAAGAATTTTTTCCTAATATCCAATCTAAACCTTCCCTGGCACAACTTGAGGCCATTTCCTCATGTCCTAGCACATCTTACTTGGAAGAAGGGACCAACACCCACCTGGCTACAGCCTCCTGTCAGGTAGTTGCAGAGAGTGATAAGGTCTCCCCTCAGCCTCCTCTTCTCCAAGCTAAACAACCCCAGTTCCCTCAGCCACTCCTCATAAGACTTGTGCTCTAGACCCTTCACCAGCTTCATTGTCCTTCTTTGGACACACTGCAGCACCTCAATGTATTTCTTGTAGGGAGGAGCCCAAAACTGAACACAGTACTCGAAGTGTGGCCTCACCAGAGCCGAGTACAAAGGGACAATCTCTTCCCTAGTCCTGCTGGCCACACGATTTCTCATACAAGCCAGGATGCTGTTGGCCTTCTTGGCCACCTGGGCACACTGCTGGCTCATATTCAGCTGGCTGTCAACCAATACCCATAGGTCCTTTTCCACCAGGCAGCTTTCCAGGCACTCTTACCCAAGCCTGTAACGCTGCATGGGGGTTTTCTGACCCAAGTGCAGGACCTGGCACTTGGCCTTGTTGCATCTCGTGCAGTTGGCCTGGGCTTATTGATCCAGCCTGTCCAGATCCTTTTGTAGAGCCTTCCTACCTTCAAGCAGATCAGCACTCCCATCCAACTTGGTGTTGTTGTCTGCAGACTTACTTCGATCCCCTCACCAAAATCATTGACAAAGATATTAAAGAGAACTGGCCCCAACACTGAGTCCTGGGGAACACCACTTGTGACCGTCCACTGAGTGAATGTAACTCCATTCACCACAACTCTTTGGGCCCGTTCACCCAGCCAGTTTTTTACCCAGCAAAGAGTACACCCATCCAAGCCATAAGCAGCTAGTTTCTCCAGGAGAATGTTGTGGGTAACAGTGTCAAAGGCTTTACTAAAATCTAGGTGGACAACATCCACAGCTTTTCCCTCATCCACTAAACAGATCACCTAGTTGTAAGAGATCAGATCAGTCAAGCAGGACCTGATACTGATAATTGGACTTCATACATGAAAAGACACAAAGTCACACATAAAGAAAATCAGAGTGTGTGCAGTATGTTTTTCTGCCCATTCTGTTAACCTCAGGCTTAGACTGGGAGAACATTCTCTCATTTACAATTAAGAAAAATGTTTCTTCCAAAATTTAAAATTACTTCTAGTAATCTGAAAAGTAAATGTCTTCAGATTCCTGGAGATCGGGGTTCATAACAGATATGACCAGTATGATCTTGTTGAAATGAAAACCTTGGTTTTTTTTAATGTATTGTAATTGGCTTCAAATTATCTGCTGTTTCACCAGAGAAACTGATTTATAGTAAAATTATTTAAATGATACTAAGGTGCTTTCTGGTTGCAATCTACTTGGGATTTAAATAAGATCCATGTAATTAGCGATAGAAAATTTTTAGTATCTTAAAAGCACTGTATCAAAACCTCAGCATTAAGAAGAAAACACATAAATTTCAAATTCCTTCCAGGTGAAGTCCTGCAGACCTCCATTCCCACAGGCATCTTCCAAAGCACCGACGCTCTTCCTGAGATCAGTCTCACTGCTAGTTCAGATAAGGGGCCATAAAGCTGTCCTTGCTTCTAGCTTGCTACTGTGCCAAAAGAAGCCCTTTTCTGACATCAGCACACATAAAATTAAACACTTTATACCTCTGAACACTCCATAATCTCTGTCCACACTGTTTGTCCAAGATCACTATCAGCCAAGATGGCCTCCGCTAAATGAGTCTAGGAAAGCATTGCTGAAATCACATTAAGTAGGAGTGTGGGTATTTGGGCTATTCCTCATCTCATAATTATTTCTTCATCCTTTGGAGATTCCACTGTTTAATAGGGAATTAAAGAGGATGCTGTGGAAAGAGAAAGATTCTCGGTAATATGTAGAAGCTCATCAGGGTAGCTGAAAGAGGTAAAGATTTATGCAGGTAAATTTCTTCCAGAAATTTGGAAATATGGAACAGCTAAAGTGAATGGGTTAGCATTCAGAAAACAGAGTAGACAGCAAACGTAAGAAAATATATAGAATCATAGAAACATAGAATGGTTTGGGTTGGAAAGGACCTCAAAGATCATCTAGTTCCAACCCCCCTGCCATGGGCAGGGACACCCTCCACTAGACCACGTTGCCCAAAGCTCCATCCAAACTGGCCTTGAACACTTCCAAGAATGGGGCCTACACAACCTCTCTGGGCAACCCGTTCCAGTGCCTCACCACTCTCACAGTGAAGAATTTCTTTCTAACATCTAATCAAATTCGACCCTCCTTCAGCTTCAACCCATTGCCCCTTGTCCTGTCACTACAGTCCTTGATAAAC
>VXBL01010174.1:0-26897 GCA_013400195.1 Aramus guarauna
AGATGCAGACAGACCACAGACTTCCATGGAAAGAGCATCTTCGATTTAACAAATCACAATTTTGTTGTCTTGAAATGTAGCCCAAAAAGTATTGAGGGGGTAAAAACAATTTTATTTCCAAATCCGAGTGAGGGAGGTTAGGAGAGATGTATACACTCCTCTTATTTGAAGTGTTTTGCTGCTTTAAAGAACACTTGTTTCAAACTACTCTGTAGATCTAAACACCATAGTTCTTTCAGTGATAGTAAAACATAAATATACAGAAAAATATAAAGCTAGCATAAAAATATATATTCATATGGTAAATACAGGAACAACATGTTTATCCTGTACATTATAATTAAAGGTAATTCTTGGAAGTACACACATCAAAACATATGTAACAATATCAGTGTCAGGCCTCTAAAGTTGTGTATTCTAGTTTTTGGATGGTTATGTATCCATCATTTGTTGATGACAGTATTCTTAAATCACAAGCAGATCTAGCTTTGAAAGGATTACTGTTGGAAACATTCAAGGAAAGAGATACCCCAAGCTTTAAAGACAACAGGATGAATATGGACTCCATTTAAAGTGTGATTCAAAAATACAGTACTAGAAGGAAAACCACAGAGTATGCAACCTACAGACTGACACATTTAAAGATGCATGGTTAACAAATTCCACAATTCAGGTGTATCTACACAAAGCAGAAAAACCACTTCCTATCAATGCTACTATTTTTAAAAAGTTACCGTGATCAAAAAACCCCAAACCAACAAACCAAACAACTCACCATTCATTATCCATGGCATTTCAAAGATCACTATCTTTGCTGAAAAGACAAAAAGAAAGGGAAATAATCTGAATATCAAGTGTTATATATTTCTCTGTTTAAGAGGAACCACAGCAATTATGGGCATGTAAAATGTGACGTTATTTTTAGAAGCCTCTATGTTCACTTTCTTGTAGAAAGCAATTTTGTATAATTGTTTTGAACTTGTATACAAGTTATACACTGTTTACATACTTCTCCGGGATATTGGTAACAGTATGTCAGAAGAGCACTACCTAATCACCCCAAATAAGGTGGAGACCTAGAAAAGCAATGATTGAATGGAAAAGAAGGTTTAACAGGTATATTCAGCACCTCTTCTTCCCAAAGAAGCAAACAGCACGAGTCTGCGTAAAGTTACATTTTTTCAATCTTTCAGACTTCTCTGCTAAAACAAAGCAAAAGGTAGTCTGACTCAGAAGCATCCCAAAATTTTCTCTTTAATGTCAAAAAAACAATATCATAATGTTGCACTTGCCATTGTTTGATATTTGATTGGAGTTTTGAACTCTGATCAGCAAGCTGAAATCTAACATTCAGAGTTTAAACAGTTGGTGTACAGAGTTTCAATGTTCACAGACACATTTTCACCTAAAATTTACAAGTCACGTGAGATAAGCTGGCAAAAACTATTCAGTGTTTGCCTATCCATAAAAAAATGGCAGGCAAGTATACAGGTTTTTCCTAGTGTGCACATAAACATGCCTTAATCTGTTCAGACTAAATCATTGCTCCCTAAAATTTTCTGTAGCCATTCATTTTTTTGTCCCCTGAAGACTCCTAAAGGATACAAACTGTCAAGCAAGTTTGCAAAGCTCCTACCCAAGCAACAAAAGAAAAAAATTCAGGTCTACCAGATGCTTATATCCATTTTTAATCTGTAAAAACAGGTCTTAGATTCATATCTCATGAAAAGCCAGTTGATTTTTGATGAATGTAAAGCTTATTTACAATTCAAAGTTATGCTGACTTATAAGCACAAAAATATTCTGTATCTGTAACGTCTGTGTGTTCCATGTAGTTACCACATAGATCATATGCAAAAAACCCTCAAAAATCTCCCCTACAATCTGCAACATTATTAAATGATCTTATTACACAACTCTAGAGTGTTTAAGATGTAATATACAATACTTACTGAGGAAGTTTGGGTAATAATCTGTAAAACAGTTGACGATAAACCGAACAAAATCCAAGTCCTAGAATAAAAGCACAGAGTAAATGCAATGTAAATCAAAAGTTTAAAAATACAAGCTTAGTTAAGCCAAGGCATTTATTGAATAGCACAAGATACTTATATTCTAATCCTCTATATTCAAAATTCACACAGACTACAAACTCAATGCAATGCTTTTCACTTCATTAAATGGCTGGTTTGTTGATTGTGGTCAAAACTTAGCTTTATGATATAAGAAAGAAGTCAACAGACCTATTATCAATGCAGTAAGTTAAGTTTCTGAACTACTTCAGAGTATCAACAGGATTTAAGCTGTAATAGAAAGAAATAGGAAAAATAAACCTTTCATCCTAGAGAAGCTTGACATACTATCTTATAGCCTTACAAGAGAGAATACTAAACATACTGAAGTTTCCCTTCAGTAATTTGTCACGCATATTGTTCAATTGCACCCAGGATCTTCCAGAGGAATAAAGTTCCATTTAAGATATTTTTTTGTTTTAGTATTAGTTTGTTGTATGCAGAGAAATTGTGGGTAGAGGCAGCACCCAAAGAGCTGCTTGCATACCATCCATTTTCTAGGTGCTTCTATCCAATGAGCTGCTACACAGAAATAGTACAGCCAAGTCGCCATTGCAAAATCCAGATATAATAGAACTGACTACACAGTAAAGGGCAAAAAAGACTTTTTACAAAACAAGTATAAAGAGATACCTTAGCACAATAAAATACTTTTGTTAGGTGGGAAGCCTACCACAAATACTCATACTTCCCCAGTCCTTCTAGCAGGAGCAGCCACTACTACAAAAGGAGACTTGCAGAAATACTACAAACTATATTGCTGATGGAGGATCCAAAGCCTGTCATAACAGTTAAAATGCTATGGGGAACAGGCTCCTGAAGTGATGTAAACATGCTGTGAAACATTTGCAAATAGAGAGAAAAAAAACTAACACCTTGTATAGGAGGATTATCCACAACCTAAAAGCTTTATTAGTAGCTTTAGTAACTAGAAGCTAACTGAACGCTTGGTATCTCCAGAGACAGAAGGTAGCCTTTAATAGAACCATTTATCTCAACTGGCTGTTACTTGTACCAAATGCAGTATCTTTCATTTAACAGCATAAAGTGATAGATTTCCAAGCAGGGATTAAGATCTCCTGTGCATTAACAAGGACGCTGCTCTTTATTCCACTGCCTAACCAAAAGCAGCAGTGTCAAATATTAGGAGGATGGATCCATTATTTTGATGGAAGTCTGGAATTAGACGTACAGATTTCAGCAGATCATTCAATAACTGTATCTATTCTAGTTACCTCAATTGGTGCAACAAGGCATGAGCTATCAGAATTACCTGGCTATATACCAGTAATAAAAGCTGACATAGTACATGACCATAGCAATGGAACAAATAAACAAGCCATGTTCTGCAAAAGGACTCAGAAATCCAAGTTCTTTTAGGATAAAATTTGTCAATTACTCTACATGGCTACAAACAGCCATTAAAAAAATATTCCTGTTCTGTCATAAACGTACTAACTACAAAGCAAGACTGCACAATTGGACCCTTAGGGATAGCACTTGCTGAGATTGTGTCTCTGGGAGTCTCAGAGACACTGAAAAGAAGATGTTTCAAGATATGCTCCTTAAAACCCAAATCAAGTTGCTTCTTCACATCAAGGAAATTATTACAATCCTTATTCTTGTTATATAAAAATATGGCTCCAGTACTATCTTTAGAAGTATGGATAGACAGGTCTCAAGGCACAGATAAGAGCACCAATCTTGCCTTGCAAAACTGAATTACACCGTATTTATCTGTCAAAATATCTTCTCAAATGCTTATGGCCCTGTACTGCACAGCTTCAAGATCCTAATGCAACATTAACCATCTTGTCTGGAAAAGGAAGAAAGCAAGCTTTTTTTACCTTATATTGAAATATGCATTCCTGCCAAACCACCACCAAAAACTCAAACGAACAAGATACAAGTTTTAGCCATTCCTGTAAGAATAACAGGACAGCATGGCGTTTCCTAAGAAAAATTGCAATATTCTATAGAAATAATGTTGGGGTTTTTAACCTATATATAATCTATGAGATTTTTAGTTATTAAGTCTATAATATGTAACAATAGACAAGATCTCCATCTTGTAATCTACACCAGCCCAGATTCTGCTCCTGCAAGTGGGTGCTACAAGTGTGCTTTTATCTGCTGAACTCAGCTGAAGAGATTGAGAACTCCGTAGATTTTCATCTATCCATATTAAAATTACTTAAATGTCACCTCAACCCACCCCTCCAAAAAAAAAAAAATAAAAATCCTGATTTTAGGTTAAGTTGATGGTCAGTAAAAATACAGGGTGATATTGTTCTAAACAAGCTTCTACAAAGCAAATCTCAAAGATACCTGTAGTAAACTATGGGTATGCATTTATGCTTTTCTTATAAAGTTACTAATGGGTAGAAAAGCAGACCTAAAGGAAAAGATATTAAAACATACATTCACTCTTACATCTATGTAAGTTTAAAAAAAAAAAAAAAAGCATTTCATTTCCAAATTTCAGAAGAGGACCTCAACTAATAGGTAAGCTGTGGCTTCATTTTCTGCCTTTAACCAGATCAAATTCTACAGGTAGTAGTAGTGTATAATTCAGACTGTATTAACAGCAACTGAAAATAAAGCTGTCCACAAGCTGACATTCAGATTCATACCAAAAAGGATGACCCCCACACCCCACTCTGACCTGCTGAATTTAAAGACTTACTGTAAAGATAACAAAGCAAAGATTGCACCTGGTACACTTAGAACTAAGTCTAGTGGTCCAGATACAGAGTAGAACTTCTACTCTATAACAAGAACAGCTTTTGAACCAAGAGATTTTAATAAGACATACCTAAATCCAACTAAGGAACAATCTTAGGAGCAAAATGTGTATTCAAAAAGCTTCTAGAAAATATAAAAAAAAAAAGACAGATGACAGCTAGCAACCAGTCAGTGTACTGATAAGTTTTGAGAAGGGAGGAGAAAATATTGGCATCGAAAATTCCATCTCAAACAAGGGAACTGAAAAGGAATTGGGAAAAAGAAAATCCATAGCATGTAATTGACAATTCTGTCTTCAACAGCAATATATTTACAAAAACTCCACAAGGAGCAGTTTGTCATTTTGGTCCTCATTGACGTGCTGACACATGACAGATGAATACTAATGGACGTCAGCAAAAGATCCCTATTTTCTTAAGTAAACACTTAAGTGAACCAAATGTATTTGTTTCACAGGTTAAAATCCTTTATCTCAGAAAAACTGTTCACGTACTAAGGCAATTGCTTGCCCCCAAAACAAAAAATAGCATTTCTGCATCACAATAGAAAAATACCATATTGAGCTGAATCTCTGACTCCGTCAGACTAAAAGAAACCTCACTCTACATGCTACAATGTTGATGCTCCCACACTACAAACTCAGTATAGTTTAGCATCTTTCAAAGAAATGCAGGTGTACAGATGCCAAATTACAACGGGTTTGGCTAGTGTGCAAGAATCACTGAAGCAAAAGCAAATATGGAGTGTCCTTGAACACTATGAAATTCCAGAGGTCATATAAAAAGATACTTGGGTGCTTTGTGAAAGCTTTTACAGAAGTGACTGAGCTACACTGATGCTCCTTGATTTTGTAGTCCTAAGGAACATCTAGAAATACAATACAACTTTTGCCAAGAGAAACATCTCCTCTTCTGAATAAAAAAGTTGGAATCTCTCATTTATATAAGGTCAAGCTTGGAGGAAGCAGTCTTCAGTAAAGCTGAAAGGTTGGACAAGTAACTGAAAGAGGGGGGCAGATATATTATTCCTTAAATATAAACTTGAATCTGATAGACTTCTGAATTGTAGGCCTGTATCACATCTGTTCAAATTCAGACACACTCATTTTTTCTGTATCTCTACACAGCAACAAATACAGATTTCTTCACCATATGAGTCTCATCATTGTAATAACATGTTCTGTTACTAAGAGAAAAGACACACTTGGGCTATATTTGGTTAAGATGAATACTGGAAGCAATGTCTACCTGAACTGCTTTTTTGCATCCAGCTAACTTCTCTTCACAACAAAATTAGTTGAGAGAGATGCATGCAGGGACTTAAGAAATGAACACAATTTAAATATACAGTGTACGTAGCATAGAGGATGGAGATGCAGGACCAAGATCAGGATTGTCAACTGAAAATGCTGACTTTTCAGAACAGATCGTCATTCTCAAAAATCTCAGCCAATGCATCTAAGTGTTTTAATTCTTCACCATTACCCCATTTTTCTATCCTTCAGTCACCAAACTAAAAGCAAGTTTCCAGAGTGTTGTACAAGACTTAAGTTTAATATGTAACAGAAGGTTTTGTAAACTGCTCATGTCACAGGAAGAAGCCCTACATATTACTGATGTAACTAACTGTTAAGTTATTTAGATGTCAGGGACGGCACAGGGACTCCCTTTTTTCTGGGGACATAGGTTAAGGAATTCCAAAAATCAACCATAAAAACAGAATAAAAATACTTACTATGTGACTGATTCCAGTTTCAGCCATATCAAATACTACTGTTAAGGGCTTTCCATGATCTCTCTTGGCATAATGTTCTAACCAAAAAGCTACCAGTTTCTTCTTCTCAAGTTGCACTTTAGGATCTCTTATATGATGTTTCACTCTGAACCAAACTTGTGAGAAGAAAAACAAACACAAAATCACACACAACATTTAAAACAGATTCAAATCAACAGAAAACGTTATACAAATAACTATACAGGATGAACATGAAGTTGTTAACACCTCTGAGTTTCTCTCAAATTTTTACTGATTTTGTGGCCACGAAACAGCCAGGAAAACAACTGCATACCTTTCCACACACTTAGCTTTTTCCTTGCTCACATTTTTATACCAGAACTTTTTCAAAATTGAATATACAAATAATTATAGCACAGAAGAGTAGAAAAATACTTTTCATGTATTTAAAGACTACTGATCTAGATTATAATTTCATAATTTCAAATTAAATCACATAGAATGTGTGCAGAACATAATACCATATCTGAGGACTAAGTATTATTGTGAATGTGAAATTTATGTTTCTTTTTCTACTTAGGTTGTCTAAAACATTGTAACTGATGTGTTTTGAAAAACTATTTATACACACATTATGAATTATATAAAAATTAACAGACCTTTCTAAAATAAAAGTAAAATAAAAGTAAATAATAAATAATTTTTTTTTTTAAAAAAGTAAATTTCTAAAATAAAAGTAAAAATCCAGAAGAGCAACATTATATAAGCTAAAGCCCAAACATACCCTTCTGGAACAAGTAGTGAGATATGCAGAGACAATTTTTCCATGAAAAGTATCATATTTCAAAATAACAGATTTTATAAAAATGCCTGAAATCAAATTACTGATTATACAATTAAGTGATAAAAGTAGTATTCAGGGCAGCAATATAAAAAGCAATCTTCATTTTTGGTACCTCTACAAAATCAAAATCAGACAATCCCTGAAAATAATTGTAGATACACTCTAATGTTTTTCTCCCTGAAACTTGGAAAGGCTTACTAAAAACAGATTTCTTCATGTCTTTTACTTCCAATTGCAAATAAAAAAAAATATTTTATGCCTTGTGTGAAGAAACAAACTTTTTTTAAACATAGCATATTAACTAGAATCTGTAAGTTCAGAATTTGAAAAGAGATACTCCTATTCAAACACAGGACTCTCTCATGAGAGAATAACCAATAATTCTTGAAGAACTTCAGACTTTAAAAAGTATATTTTACATAACAGAATGAGTATGAAGAATGCGGCTCAAGAAACATATTTCTCAACTGTTGACTAACCAAGAACTCTTAATTACAATACAATCTGAATTTGCATACCAAGTCAGATATTCTGACCTAATTAACATTCAGAGAAGAAACACTTCAGGTATGGAAAATTGAGACATTAGTTATATTTTAGTGACAAAATCAGAAAACATTATTTGCCCAACTTACACATTCTTGTCATGAAACAGTTGCCTAATTTTCTCAGTCCAAGTACTGATGCAAGAAAGTAATGTTTTTTCTACTTCTCCCCCACCCTCAATCTCACTAAATTGAGCCACCCAGTATAATCACGCTCAGCCTTCTAAAGGTTATAAAGAGGCATCACCACTGTTCATCCTTGAGTACTCACCTTGCAGGCTAAAAGAAAATCACGAAGCATAACAAAGCAACAATTTTTCAGACAGCACTGATATCTTACAAGGATAAGAAAAGGAGCAGTTAGAGAAAACGCAGCCATGGAATAAAAGCTGTATTTTTCTGGTCTTTTTTTTTTATTAAATCTAGTACATTGGTGTTTAAACCAGTCATTTCTGTAAAAGATTGGATTGGTAGTGTATTTCTGGAAGTACAAACTAGCCCTTGTAAACCACGGAAAAGCGGAATTTCAGATTTAAATGTTTGGTTTTTTCCAAGGTTCAACATTCTCGTTTGGAAAGCCTCATAAGTGATTTGTTTTAAAAGCCTCTTTTGCCTCACAGGATTTCAGTAAGTAGGTGAGATGTTACAACAGAATCATTTATAGAAAATATCACCCATCAATTATACACTATTAAAAGACTTCAGGAGTATTTCAGGCAATATTTAGTAACTAAAGAATAAGATTTGTAGGGAAATAGTAAGAGTTAATCAGACAACTTGAGTTCATTCTCCAGCAATTCTTGGCTGTCCATGCTGTTACTGAGCATTCCAATGACATCAGAAAAAATTAAAAAAATCCAACACCAAAACAAGATAAGAAAGCCATTGAAGACATCCTGTGAACAACTGCAAATATGCAAGAACGTAGGCTGCTAGAAAAGCCATGACAATGCACTGTAATAATTAACATTTATACTAGTCATATACTCATCACAGCAGATACAGAAACAGTGTACTTCAACAGGAAAGTTAAAAAGTACGTTATAATTAGGATAAAGGTTAATGATTCTTAAACTGCTGATAGTGTCCTCATTCCACTTCTGTGATCCAAAAAGATACTCAGAGTTACAAACTTATTTTTAGTAAAAACAGTTGCCAGTCTGTACCTACTTCTATTTTTGAAATGTTTATTTTTCAAAATAGATGCTAAAATGCTGGAAACAAAATAATGATTGATGACTGAAAAATAATATATTCTGTGTAACTTACATAATTTATAGCCCTCTTTATCATATCCATGCAGAAAGAGAGAACCACTTTCAAATAACCATTTTGGAAGGACAGATTCTGTCAAGTCTGTAAAGCCAAATGAAAGATTATTTCAGTAATTGTATTGATAATCACATTGTAACTTAACAGAAGTCACTAAAAATTCGTAAGTCTAGCAACAAAATACAGAAATGTCTTTATAAACCACCTTCCAAGGCCTTTACTGAACTAATGCAAATATTGAGCTCATTTGAAATCTTTACTATCTTCTTCCTCTCATGCTGTAGAATAGGATCTATTTATAGAAAGAAATAAAATATTGATCTAAAAAATGCTGCAAATGTTTATTTTTGCTCATATCTGCAACCCCTCTTGCTCTATCCCTTAATTCAGATTGGTCATCTTCAAAACATTCTCATAGCACAAAAATCAGATCTATTCTACCTAGGGTGTCTGACCAGCATTACTACGATGAACAGAGCCTTGTTTTTTTGTGGGGTTTTTTTGTTCCGTTTTAAGGACTCCATTCTAGCAAATGCACAAAGACTAAACAAGAGACAGCTGCCTGCCTGCCTGTTAAATAATCTTTCAACAGACATATGAACCACAACGAAACAGTGAGGCAGCGCTGGTCAACATAAAAGGCAATAGTTCAAATTTTTTTTTTATAGTGAATAGAAAAAGTTTTGCTAAGCTCTCTGTGGTACCTACAAAACCTTTAAAAGGGGCTTAATGAAGCTACATATAGAAGTCTGTTTTAGATCAATAGGAAAGCAACAAACACCATCAAAATCATTATGTAACATAGCTTACCATTAACTGTATATTCTTTCCTCCACTGAAAGCTTTCATCAATCATCTTTAATGTATCATCCACAACATCGTGGCGCCAAATCAGGTAATTTTCAATCCATTTATCATCTTGTTGAATTCTTTCCACATCTCTAGAATCATATTTATCTGATTTATCTAGCAAATAAATTATAAGAATATAGCATTTGCTATGAAAACATGAAAAGGAGATTTGTCAAGTTTCAGTACTAGCATCTACTAGGTACACAGGATTTCTTTTGCAGTCTCAAACTTAAGCAGACAAAGCATAGCATGAGAAATTGATTAAAAACATCTATCTACTGTGATGATATTTAGGAACACTACAAGATTACTCTCAAAAAACATTTTCTGTGATTCTTAGTCAAAGAGAAAACATTAGAAAGCAAGCAGGTGTGTATAGGGCAAGTGTAATTTTTCTAAAACCAGGTTTCTATAATTAACATAAATTAGCATATAGTCTAAGAAAAAGTATAGTGATGAATGTATATATTAAGCATCGCCAGTTCAAGCTGGAGTTCTCAAACTAATAGGTATCAGTATGCCAGACCATGAAATGTCCGAGAACAAATGTTAAAATGAGTGGTTTTGACCACACACTATACATCTTGGCATTAAACAACTGTCATCTTTAAAAAGGTTACACATTCTACACTTTTTAATAAAGCATTACCTTACTAAACAAAAACTACAAGCAACTCTAGAGCTGTACAAAACCCCAAAGCCTCAAATTCTTCTTGTATTAGGTTAGCAACAGGATAACAGATTAACATCCTTTAGGAAGTACTTTCAGATGAAACAGGACTGGCTGCTGCTCCTTTTTTATTATTATTTTTTAAATAAGATAAGTTTGTAAAATACAAATGCCTAAGTGAATCTATTTTTACTATAGATATGCTTAAACAAGGCTCCATTTTTAGATCAGTGTTCTTCTTTGTAAATGAAGTAAGAGTCCACAACAGAAACAGGCTTCTGAAAGCAACAGTCACTGTTACGCATTTCTTTGCCAACTACTAAAAAAAACATAAGCTCTTAAAACTATTCACTTAAATTTATTTGTGATTAGCATGAAAAAGAATTCAGGACAGCTGTTAACAAAAAAAAATATTATTTTTCACATACTGGAAAGACTATTCCTCTGTCAGCAGAAATAAACTCAAAATAACTACTTTTAGGGCCACCATAACTAAAATAACTATTTAGAACTGTGACTGGATGGTTTAGGTATGCATATTTCAATCAGACACCTGAACTCTGAGGAAGATGTAAGAAAAACACACTATTAATTTCTAATATTATTAGTTTTACTGGCCTACATACAAAGATATAACCTATTTTACTTGTCTTTCAATTTATACTGTTTCCTGTCACAAATTAGTCAACATAACTGTGAGAAAATATCCACGTTAAATGTGCCTCATCCACTATAAATCACGATAGTTGCACTCCCCTAATGCATCTCTTCACATCCAACCACTTCTCACATGCCTAATTACTCAATTCCTTCATTGGGTTTCAAATTTCTCCTTCCTTTTATCCCATCCCACTAACATATCTTGTTTGTTAAGCAAGTCTATAGTCAAATCCCACTTTCCTTAATCTTAGTTCCCTACTTGCTCCTCTATGCCCATAAGCCTAAGCCTCCAATCTACTACAAGCTCTGTTACTCTTTCAGTTACCTCTCTCATCATTTCCATATCTGCGGACTGCTCATTCCTTATATTCTAAGCTCAAAAAAGTGAACACTCAGCACATGACTGAAATGCTGCTTAACTTCTCTGTGGCTCCAGGTCAACCACAGAGGGAACAAGTTGCAAAGATTAAGTTCTGTAAAATCTCAACTGCTGATTCGAAGTTTGATTATTCCCCCAGTGATTTACAGTTTGGACAGTTTTGGCTGAGAAATTCTAGCTGTACCTAGTTTCAAGTTAAAGATTAAAAAAAATTAACATTGGAGAGGATTTTTGCATGTTACCTCAGTCCTAACTCCCCACAGCAAGACTAATTTCCAAGGTCAAACAAGTCACTACGTACCTTTTTCAGTATCCCCTTCAGAGACACTGTCATGTACAGTAACTAAACTGACACATCCACAGTCTGCTAAAGTGAGAAAAGCACCAGCTTCTCTTCGCCATCATATACCAGTTATTCCATACTATGGATTATTCAGTATGGCACAATGGCTATTCAAGCCATTTTAACTACTCACAGCCACAGCAAACTAGGACTTTGCAAGAGCAAAGATTTACTTTAACATCAGTATTACATGTCTCTAGCACCTGAGCTACCTTACTTCAATTTGGTTTAATAGTCCCTAACACATACTATCTTCCAGCTAAGAGTGACTGTGGTTAATCAGCCAAGTATTTTTCTGAGATCAATCCCATGTATATCTTATTTGTATAAGGGATCTGAGTACTGTGTCATTAAAGAGAAAAACCACATACCACAAGGTAAAAACTAAGAGGAGAATGTTTCACACTGCTTTTTGAGGCTTTCTTTGCTGTCAGAATGACAGAACAATGCATCTTGCATCAAACAGTAATTTTAAAAAAATTCACATGTGGAACATGCCTCAGAACACACATTTCTGGGCCACTAAAGTTTTCCCAAATTTGGAACTTAAATTTCTATTTTTTAAATATTATCTAACATTAATATTTTAAGGAAGAGAGGAATGAGAGAAAGTGTTTTATCCAAACTTTCAACATCAATGAAAAGCAAGCTGGATTCAGAGATAGGCAAAGTTGAAAAAAATTAAAATTTTTTTCCTCTCTTCAGCAACTAAATTATCAACAAGATAACACATGTAATCTAAACTTACATATATGCTACAATACACACTAATACAGGAACAATTACTCAAATTCTGCCTCCACAGGCTCTTGTACGATGCCAGTAATTCATTCAGGTAAGCTTAGCAAGATTGACAGAATAGGAGTACTGATTACTGCTTAAACCTTACCTGATTTATCCAATTCTTGCTACAAAATAAAGTGTAGAATGAGATTGTGAACCCCCAAAAAAGGTGTCTTATCTCACACATATAAAGCAGAGTGACATGAAATTGCTGGAGTCCTCCCAATAATCCCGTCATTGAAAGTGTATAAATTCAGAGGAGGAGCTTCTCTTCAAATTTCTGTATTTCCCGTAATTCTATGGACATCTGGAAACTTGTTTTCAAGCTAGGCTGTGAAATAATCTCAATGTTTCTAATTTTAAATCACTCATGGAACACTTGACTGCAGTTACTGGATTATTAGAAGTTTCTTGAGTTAAAACATAGTTGAAAGAAATTAGATCTTTGGGGTTCTCAACACATAATTTAAATACACCCTGCACAACAATTAAGAAGCCAAAAGGAAACAGAAATTGAGAGGCACCCAAATGGAAATTCAGCTGAAATTATAAACAGAAGTATTTTACCACTTAAAATACCTTGATACATATACTGATGCTTTTCTCACTAGAAAATTAAGCACCTGTTTCCTCACAACTGCAGAAGTACCACTAAGAAGGCAAGACACCATCTAGTCAGGGAGATGGACATCTCTAAGTTCATAACAAATGGAATGTCATAAGGTATTTGTAACACATCCCGCTCACTGCAAAAGTAACACAAGGAACAGCATTCACAGCTACTTCTGTTCAGAAAGAGCTAGTGAAAGTCACATATGTACCAGCAGTGCCAGACTTCTGTGAAACCTTTAAGACAACTGTCCAGAAGCTACGAAACCTGGTTCTTTCCTCAGCCCAAGAAATTAAAACCTTACTAAAATCCCAGAATAGTTCCACAGCCAGTAGAAGAGATGAAACTGGGACGCTTGCACAAGAGTTTGTAATTGAATTGATAAGATGTGTAGAAACTAAGCAAGACTCAGAAAAGCAAGAGAAAGCATAATCTGCTTAGCAAATTTGATATTAAATTATTTATTTTTATATTAAAACCAAATTTTAAGTTCTATATGAGGGAGTAACAGTGACAACAGCAAGAAGGAGAGGCCAAAATTAGCTCTTCATTCCCTCAGCTAAAAGGCCTCCAGGAAAATTTGACTGAGCAAGAAGACTGAAACCTTCAAAGTTCTGGCTGAGAGCTGGTCAAACTTCATCATTTTATTTAACCTTATTTTTAAAATAGCTGCTTAAAGGTACTTTCATTTCCTCATTGACCGTCTGGGGTCAAGGGAGAAGACAGAAAAAGTTCTGTTTGAACAGCAGCCTCTTCCTATTACTTGCCTTCCTTTTTTTTCCTTGCGTAAATGAGTTCTGTTTTTTCTATGACCATGTTCTGTCCTATTAATAATTGCCTTCAAGCTGAGAAACTTGTGATGAAACTCTGACTTAATTACTATCTTCCAACATAAAGGAACCTGAATAACACAAGACAACAAAAAACTAAACACACACAAGTTTCATGCAACACTTTCAGTGGAAGAATTAATGAAATTCTTTGATGCATAAATTGTAACATCCCCTCTCTTCACGTTTTTTTTTTCAGTGCTATCCACATCACCAGGAGACCAATACTGCACTGCTGTGTTTTCTTCCAGCATTCATAGAAGTTTGAGAATATTCAACAATAATATGGAAGACAGACTACAGGACTGGAAAACAGGCAGCACAGCTAAGTCCTGCACTACATTAATCCAGAGAAGGTCACAATTCACAACCTGTAAGAACAACTCCTCCATTCAGGAAGAAGCCTTATCTAGGGAAGAAATGTTACAGAATAAGTCATACACAAAACTAAGTAAAGGCAGCAACGATATACTTGTGAATAGAGGAAAACAACCCACTTCATTATACAGAAAATTGGAAAAAGCAGCAACTTACGTCGTGTCGAAAGTCTCTCAATTTAACTACTGCCTTAAACTATTTCAGCTAAGTTTCGGTCTGAAACAGTCATAATTATAATCTGACCCTGGCTAGAAAGAGAAAAAACATTTTAATTCGCTGTTGATGCCTAACATGTTAAACTAAGTACTGTAACCATTCAGGTATGTATCTTCAGTTGTTAGATGAGGAAATTGGCAGGACTGAAAACAATTTAAGAAGGTCAGTAGCCATACAGGGAAAAGGATGAGGAAAACAAAACTATCACCACCCTAAAAGGATTTATTTCAACAAAATCAAGAGACAATAAGCAAATAAACTATTTGCCTCCACAAAATGTAATAAATGTAAACTTTTTACAAAACTGAACACTCTCAGTGACAATAAACTACTTTCAATAGAAGCCTCAAACATCAATATCACATTGCTTTCTGTAAAAGTATGGTTTTTATCTTATCCATATGTTTCCTCTCAGCCTGAAAGCCAAGAATCAGGAAAAAAAATCTATTTTCCAGAGCATAAAGAGACATAAGCAGGTATTCAAAACATTACCTTAAGAGTTTTCTACAATAATCATAGCATTATGTTTTTTTGAGGATGTCGCACATGTCTAAAGTTTTATTTGCAGTTGGCCAATATGATTAACAAAACATGTTTTGCTACTAGTTTAAATTCATGATGAAATTTATTCTTTTAAATTGGAGTGAGAAAACTCTTTTGCAAAATATTTTTCTGAAAATTAAGCTTTGCCTAACAGAGAAAGGAAGAGGATGCAAATAAGGAGGGGAAGGGAATACAGGCAGTAAGAAATGGTAAATATGCAAAAAGAAATGTAGAAAAGACTTGTTGAATAAAAAAAGCCTACCAAGATTTGATTATAAATAGTTTCCACTGTAACATTAAAATGGAAATTAATGGCCCAGAAATAAAAGCTAATTTTAGAAATCATCTAAGGAATGAAAACGCACTGAAGAAAAAGGGCAAGACTGTTTGCTAGAAAACATTGTTAGTACCAGTCAGTACTAGAAAATAATCTTTTGTTTTCATTGTTCCTGTCACCACCCGAACCATTTACATCACCAACTCTCATAAACAATCCAAACAGACAAAACAGAACTTATGCCCCAAACTGTGAAGATAAAGTGCTGTCTGCCTATCACATCAGACAATGTTTGCTAGTCTACTGGACTAACAGGTACTTTTAAAAGGTGTATTTCCAATCCTGAAATGCAAGGATTTAATTACTAGGGAATATACATTACTCGTAAGAGCTAAAGTTGTCTTTCAAATGCAGCTAGAAAATTTACTGAAGAGGAAAAAAACACTGCCACGAGATTTCAGTTAGCTTCAGCAAGAAAGTTCTCAGGCAAACTTTGGGGAAATGAGCCATTAAGGTTCACTGACACTGTTTTCCAAATTGTATCTATTAAAACTATTATTTGATTTAGTCACATAAGTGAAATAACTGGATACTTCAGAAAACAGATTCCTGGTGCTTTCAATTGCTGAACAAAACTTTTCCCATCCTACCTTGACAACTGTCAAGACTGTAGTATATTACTTGGTTGTAACTTTTATGTGAAACATTCCAACATGTATTAGATATCAGAGTGGATATTAAATTTTTCTGAACCAGTTATATATATTAATATACTTGTGTATATTCTCCTTTAATCTAAAAATTGTATTCTGACAATAGATAATTTTAACCAAAATCAGGATTTCAAAGCCCTCCATGTTTTCATTGCACAACAAAAATAAACATTACCGCAAGACCATCACAGCATTTGTAATTCTGATTGCATGGAGGGGAAACCACATAACTGAGTTCCATTATATGGAAGAATCCTTTCATAAACACAAACACCAAGTTTCTAGAATAGTCAGGACCACTGTTTTTCTTAGAAGGAAAACAAAACAAAACAAACCACCCAACAAATGGTGGCTACTGCACCTCCCCCACCCCCACCCCCCCAGAAACAAAACTGCCTCAAAGGTTTATTCAAGTTTTAACATTTGCAGCTCCCCTCTAAATTGAATCAGGCTCCTTCTGTAGAGGATCACAATTCTATAATCACAGTAAACTTTCACAGAAGGTATCAGTTTCTCAGTGTGCCTGACAGTGCCCTCTGTTTTGAAAGAAGACTAAGATTGCTGGATATGAAGCAATAATTTGTACCTTGACAACACAAAGTCACATGTCTGAGGGTGTCTACGTGCATGCACCTCTGCATCTCTTTTCAATTAAGAGGAAACAAAATAATACATTTTAGAACATCTAAAGTAAAGGCTTATGGACCACAATAAAATGAAAACCCTGTGTTTTCCACACTTGAAGTGTGCGTGGTAACATTACTTTGTTTGCAGCAATCCTAAATTCAAGGGAGAGACTTAACGTAAACTCAAAAAAATCCTTATCCTATTTTCTCTAAAGACCTAAAAGCCCTGAACCATGACCCAAAAATGAACTTACTGCAGGATTTTGAACATGTTTTCTCAAACATGATTACAGCTTACTTCACAACAGTATTCAATTACTTTAATGGCTGTAACAACCAGCCCAACAGAGGTTTCATTACAATTAGAGAAACCTGTGGAATTCCAAGATTGTAAGGGATAGTTCAATTGAAAAGGTAATATTCACTTTCAACAGCAACTATCCCAAAACAGTTCTAGGCTTTCCGAAGTAATTTTTTATGAGTGTGGTTCTGGGATAATAGAATACAGAGCAAGATGAATTCCCATCACAGGAATTCTTATTTTCTATCATAGGAAAATATACACATTAACTGAAAACATTAACAGCCAAAAGAATTTATAACTTACAATGATCCTCCACTCTCCTGAGCTTTAAGACTGTCAAAGACATCTTTATTCATACAGAAATACTGAATGGTAGAATAAGCTCTCTCTTCAAGACACTATTCTAATAGTTTTGTCAGCTTGTCAGAAATACAGGTCATCTCTAACCATGGCCAAAGTAATTTCCTTTACAAAAGTTAGCAGGGCAACCATATGAGACAAAGTTGTACCATCCTCAAAGTTTGCAAGAAAAGTGCTACAGCCAATCACAAAGAAGTCATAGAAGCACGCAACCCTTACCAAAAAAGCAGTAACTAGGTAAGCTCAGTAATTCCCATCAGGAACATCAAAGCAAGGCATGTGTTTGCAGGATTGAGGCTTATGTTAAAGGAGATGCATGCAACTACTACTATGCTCATACTATATTTGCATTAAAAATTGCAAAGCAGCATGCTTTTAATAGAAAGTATTTAGACATTCATAGTAAAACATACTGCTTACAGTAGCTGTTAGCATACCTTACTACTATATATTCTTGTCATAAGCAATGCAAATCAAACTTGAAATGAAAGGAAACCCCTCTAGGCTTACCCTGGTATTCCCTTTCCCATAGGCACCAAGCACCTCCTGGCCCTCATTTACAAGTTTAAGAACATCTGCACTTAAGAACCAAGTTGGACACACTGCATAATTTTAATTAAGGACACAAATGTAGAGTGCAAGTTACTCTAGAAAAACAACTCTTTCTTTGACAAGCTGGTTAAGGTCAGAGTTTTTTTTCTTTTCCCCTTCCGTGTTTTATTTTTATGTCCAAAAAGCACCAAGCACAGCAGTGTCCCAAACACCACGCTACATCAACCAAACAAAACTGAGAATCAAAAGGATCCAGACCCCTGCCCAAGACGCCAACACAGAAGAGCACCAAGACACCAACACAGAAGAGCACCAAGACACCAACACAGAAGAGCTCCTGCTTTGTGCACCATCCCCACCCAGGGGCATCAGCCACCTGAAGAAAAGGCAGAAACACCCCCTCACTTGCCCAAGCACGGATACACGAAGCCCACAGGGGAAAAGCGACACCGGGGAAGCCCCAGAGACCACATCCACGGAGTCAGACCCACGCCCGCGGCTGCACTCACCTGGCAGGTACTCCGCCTCGAAACGCCGCCTAGTCTCGCTTATCAGCGCGGCCTTGTCCTGTCGCTGCTGAGGGGAAACGAGAAACGGGAGGGACGTAAAAGGAAGGGACAGGCCGGTGCCTGGGACAGCCCCAGCCTCCCACCTGCGCGGTGGGCCCGGACACCCCAACCGCCCGACCCGCTATCAGCGGGGCAGCAGGCAGGCCGACGGGAGAAGGGCAAGGACTCACCTCAGCCATGGTCCGGCGAAGCCGCCCGCAACGGCCGCAAGCTGCTGCAGCGGGGCCCGCCAACGCGAGGGGCAGAGAGAAATGGGGGTGGAGGCGTCGCGTGACCCCGGCGGGGGCGGAGCGCTGGGCGAGGGGGCGGGGACTGCCGGCCGGCCACCCACCTCCCCCGCAGCAAGCGCGGAGGGGCCGCCGCGGCCAACCGCCCAGAAACCCCGCCCCGTCCTCCCTGCCCCGCTCCTCTCCCGGCGCCCATCCCTGACCCCGCCCCCGTACCGCTTCCGTTCGCGCCCTCTCCTTCGCTTCCCCTCCCGTCATGCTCTCTGTGGCGGGAGTTTCGGACCGGGCGGGCGTTCCTTTCCCTTCCTTCTTCCCCCCGCCTGCCCTCAAGCCGGGGGGGGAGCGGGGCGGCTGCGGAGCCGGGTAAGGCCTTGCCGGCGCGGAGCCCGCCAGCGCTGTTCCTCTCTGGGCCGACCGTCTCCGCAGGAGCTTGTTCGGACCCGCGCCGCCTCTGCCGGGCCGAGTGGGGAGGGCGTTAACGACTGTCAACGGCTTTCAGGGGCGGAAGCCGTGCCCGGACCCGCTGCCGCCTCGGCCCTTGGGCCGCCGCCGCCGTAGGAGCCGCCCGGCGCGGGGAAGGGTGTGGTGAGGCCCGGCTGAGGCTGTGAGCTGCCCGGGCTGCCCCGCCGGGGCCGTCGGAGCCAGGCGAGGGGCGTCCCTTCGGACCCCAAAAGCTGAGTGACGCTTGGTGAGGCAGCTGCGGTGCGCGCCGGGTCCCCGGGGTCTTCTCTGGGGGAGGGAGGGAGGGACCACTGGCGGCAAAACGACTGGGCTCCTTCAGAGAATGTTTTCCTTAGAGGCTTTATATTTTTTACGAGAGTTAATTATATTTATTAATAAAGCCTACACCTGAGTGAAGGCTCTTGAATTTGATAATTCAAAGCACCGTTGCTTTCCTGTCCAGTGAATATGTTTGTGAAGCTGACGTCTTGAATTCAGTCACACAAAGAACGTGTGTGGTTTGGCTTGTTTTCTTTTAATTTGTGTTATGCTACGTAGCGCTTGATAAGCAGTGAATTCATGTTTTGGTAAATAAATGCTAGAATACATTTCTGAAATATGTTTCTGTTACTTAGGTCTCTCAGTACAAAGTTGCTTAAATTAATTTTGATCTGTGAGATTAAAACACGTACTGACCTCATATTCTCAAATTAGTCTGCCATTGCTTTGCAATGTATAGGTTTTCTTAAGGATCAGTTCATCTAGTCCCAGAACAATTTATCTTTTTTGTTGTTCTATTTTGTAGGTGGAAAACATCCAGATTGGTTAAAATTTCTGGAGAGAAATAATTCTGACAAAAATGGAGGTGCCTACAGTTTTCTCATAGAGGAATATACGTAAGGATAAATAAAGATGCATCTAGGACAGGAGGAACAATTCTTGTCCTACAATGGAGAAGTCCTTATATTTCATTTGTCAAAAACAAAACACGTGGAGGGAGCAGCTGATAAAACAATGAACTTATGTGTCAGAAGAATGGTGTTCGATAGAGACACTAAGCTATTTGTTCAGAAATCTTCTGGAGTATTCAATATGCGTGCCAGTCACTTAAAAATTGAAATAATTTGTTGTAGCTGCACAACGGATTCCAGAACAGGGATTATTCTTCCCTGCATTTTGATGAAAAAGAAAAAACGGAATAATGTTGTTAAATATCTTCTATTGTTGCTTCACAGCTCAAATCAATTTGAGCAGTCCTTTCATTTTAAATTGGATTATGAAATGAAAGAAGACATCAGGTTGTTTCCTGGCCCTTCGGTCTTGTGGAGGCATGCCTGCAAGTTGTTCTACATCTCTTCTGATACTTGCACAGTTGTAAGTGCTCCTGTTCAGCTTTCTTCTGTTGTGTGGACAGGTGAAATTGAGGATGAAGGCACTGTTGTATTAGGTATAAGAACTGCTTCCCTGCCAGAGAGTGAAGATGAGGATGAGTTTTCCACTTCAGATAGAGCCATCTGGGGTAGAGAATTCTTTGGATATGCAGTTGAAACACAAAAAATACTAACTGGCACATGCTTTATGCCTCATGCTTACAGCAGAGTGGTATCTTCTGTCTATGTCTGCAAGAACGAAATGTTGAAACAACAGCTCCGAATTTCACTTGTCGCCATAACTCACAAGAATCAGCTTATTTGGTTCCAAGATGGTCTCCCTAAAGGTGTTTGTGACCTTCCTTATGAGAAACCGTGTTCAGTAAAAACAGCTGTAACCAGTAGCAATGGTTTGCTATTTATTGTGTCTTTTGCTGCTGGAAATATCTGTGTTGTACAGAGGAGAGACAGCTTACAGGTATTTGTGGCTTTAAACAGCTCCCTTTTACTACTGTATCTTTCTTTTTTTGTATCTATTGCCTTATTGGAAGCTTCTGCAACTGAAAAGCTACATGTTTAAGTTCTATAGATTTTTTTTGTTGTTGTTATTATTGTTTCTGTTGAAATATCTTGTCTAAAGTATGAGATTGGTTTGCTTTCATTGCTTGCTTATGTATCTGAAAATAAACCCTGGATTCTATTATTTAAATAATACATTTTACGAATCTGAGCCATAGCTTCTGTTGCTAACTGAAAACTTCCATAGTATGAGAACTTGAAGTTGTAAGATAGTTAAGAATGTGCCTACATAATTCCTGTTAAAGTGAAAGTAAACTGAAGTCATTGCAAAGCCTAAATTTCTCATTGGAATTCAAAAGCCTTTTGAGTCTCACTTCCTAGTAACAAAAAGTATTGTTTCATGGGAACAACAAGAAGAGGCATCACTTTTGTTTCCTAAAGTCAGGAGGGACAAAATTAACTGCTAGGATTAACTGATAGGATCTGTAAAGAACACGTAAGTAATTTGGGAAATGGAAGTTTGTCCTGTTTAAATGTCAGCATTATTGTACAAGTTTGTCTTTACCTTTAAAATGTATTTAAGTGTGCAATGCAATAGAGACATTTCTGAATGTCAAAGGACATCTGTGAATGTCAAAGGTATAATGTCTTTAACGGATCTGCAAGTATTACTGGTTCTAAATAGATGTTACAGCATTCAGCTGTTTTGAGTAGGCTGAAAAGTTGTCATCATCTCTGCAAGCTGTGTTCTGGAAAGTGATCTTTAAAGACAAATGGCTAGTTTTTCCCCAAGTTACATGGGCTCTAAATGATGGAGTAAGAGTGAGAGCTTGAAACTTGTTAAAATTCCACACACCTGATTAGGATACCTCTTTATAAAAAGCAAGCTTCACCCAAATGAAATCTCAAATACCAGATTTATTCAAATGTTTGTATTTTAAAACCTCTTCTACTGTAGGTGGCTTCCAAATGGCAAAAAGTTAAGTCTGTTCTGGTGGATGATTTTATTGGCTCTGGAAGTGAGCAACTGTTACTGCTTTTTAAGGATGACTCCAATACAGACATGTTAAGTACATTCAAAATAACGGATCTTGGAGAGGTCAACTATGCAGTAAGTTCAGCTTGCCTTTTCTCAGCTACTTAGTCTGTGCTTACTAAGTTAAGAGAACCTCAACAAATCATTAAAGTATTGGTGCAAAGTGCAATTGGATATGTGCTGTGAAATGCCCTGAAGTTTGAATACAATATTCCCCGCTATAATCATAAGATAAGTTATCTGAAGAGATTATTCTACTTCCTTGATAGCATCAACATTCTTTTGGGAAATTAAAATAATACAGTTCACATATGTAACAGGTTTGCTACAATGCTTACCTTTTGGCTAAGAACTCTTAATTAAAAGGCCATAGTGCTTGTTAATTATATTCTCATAATTGAGTCTTTCCATTATGTGCTATCAAACTAATTGCTTTCAGAAGATAAGATTTTTCTTTTAAAATGCATATTGTGATTCTGCTGCTTTTCTGTATTTTCCCTCAGATTTTTATAATGTTGTGTAATTACTTTCAGCTTTTTCATTAATTCCGGGTTTTATTTTGTTTGGTTTTGTTGTTTTTATTTTTTAGAGTGATATTAATTATAAACATGATGTTCCTACTGTAGAAGGCTTGCAAGAAAATGGTTTGCAGACTGTCCAAGCCCTTGAAACA
This sequence comes from Aramus guarauna, assembly GCA_013400195.1. NCBI lineage: Eukaryota > Metazoa > Chordata > Aves > Gruiformes > Aramidae > Aramus > Aramus guarauna. The sequence goes on from VXBL01010174.1 coordinate 23,144, forward strand.
AGATTACAGGTTTGTACTCAATAGTTCTACCTCCATATTTTCTCCAAATTACTTTTCTGTGTTATCACATTATGCAAAGGGTGAGGTTAATGATACTGTTTTTTAATTAGAGAAGTGGTTCAGAGATAAGACAACCTTAGAGTCATAGAATGGTTTGGGTGGGAAGGAACCTCAAAGATCATCTAGTTCCAACCCCCCTGCCATGGGCAGGGACACCCTCCACTAGACCAGGTTGCCCAAAGCCCCATCCAACCTGGCCTTGAACACTGCCAGGGAGGGGGCAGCCACAGCTTCTCTGGGCAACCTGTTCCAGTGCCTCACCACCCTCACAGGGAAGCATTTTTTCCTAATATTTAATCGAAATCTACTATCCTTCAGCTTAGGGACATTACCATTTGTCCTATTACTACTTGCCCTTGTTTGTTTGCTAAGAGTGCTTTAAGTGTGAGATAGGAGGTAATTATTCCTATCATTTGAGAATTACTGAAAACTTAAGTAGGATATTGTGGCAGTTTTACCTTTAAAAATGAAGCAAATTAACTAGCAAAAGTTTAGTACTGGAAGAAAAGAAGGACTATGACCCGTTAGGAAAAGACTGAAAAAGACAAGACTTTTCTAGTTCTAATTGCAAGAGATGTCTAAAGAGATTATACATCTTCCAAAAGATAAAAGCTGTTGTTTGGAGAACACTGGACAAGAGTTGGTTTTTTTTCCTTCCTGGAAAGCACAAGAAGGTAGAAGTTAGATTAATTGTGAGGACTTCTTGAGGTCCCTTCCAATCCTGCATTTTTACAGTTCTTCAGCTTGCATGTTGGAGGCCTATTGGCTTTTACATGTCAATGTGCAAGTGTCCTTCCAAATGCATTTTTTTCTGGTTTTAGATTCTTTTGGGTAGTCATATATTTTAAAGCTGATTTCTTTGCTGCTGCATTCTTTCCCTACTCATTGCATTACTTTCCTTGTCTACAAAACAGAAATCAGTTTCAATCTCTCTTATTTGTTGCTCCTTCCACTGTTATAATGAAGATTGTCCACCCTGCTATTGACAGCTATATGTTCTATGTAACTATGTTCTCTGACATAGTTTTTTTTTTTAATACACTAACAGTTGTCTTTCAGCTGTACAGCTCTGTGACTCTGTGTTAGGATCAAAAGAATAGTCTGTTTTGCACATTCTACTGGTTCTGCTGGAAACAAGCTCACTGGATGGAGATTTCATGTATCCTCTGCTGATAACGTTCTTACAGACACAGAATCCTTCTAAGACATCATTTGTTTATATATTAAGGTCTTTTTAATCTCTAATTTTCAAAGCAAGTGCTAGCACAAGCATTGTAAGCAAGTTGAAAATCTTCCTATGTTTTAATGCTGTAAATCTTTGACATTGTCGTGCTGATGAATTTGGAAGTAGGTACAGATATTTCTTTCTAACCTTACTGTTACATTCTTGTTGAGATCTCCATTGTTCTGTATGTTTCCCTGAACAGTGACGTGCTCTTGCTGGTTTTTGTCATCTGATGCTTTGTAAGATGCAGTAGTGCATGGATCCTGCTTAGCTTGGGAATTTCCAAAGGTTATTTAGCCTTGGAGTGGTTTCACTTGATATTTATCATCAACATTCAGGTCTTCTAGAAATTTGCAATCAAATCATGTTTTGACAGTCTCTGTGGAATCTTGTCTTTTAGGGCAAAATGAAACAGCAGATGCAGCCCTTTTTCATACCTCTGTTGCTTACCTCTTATTTCACATCTGTGTAGCTGTTTTCTAGCCATGTGAGAACTTCAGGAGGACTGAATTATGGTCTCTGCATATAAGTAGGCTACATTTAAGTTATATACAGTAATACATGTAAGTTCATTTTGCAGGTAGTGAAATTGAAAAATGCATCAGTGTGTGCATTTTTTAAGTCTTCTGTGTATATCTTGTATACATTCATTTGGACATGAATCCAGCCATTTCTCCTCTGAAGATTTTTTTAACACTTGTTTTAATATCTTCTGAAGAAGACTTCCTTTGGCAGAGTACTGCAGTTACATTACAACAGCTGAGGTTACAGGGTTTCTCATGGGTTTAGTTGGCTGTTCTAGCAGAAATACCAGAAGTCAGAAATGTCTTTTTATGTCCACTGGCCTGTTCTCCCTCTAAGTACTTACCAATTTTGTAAGGATTATAATGCCAAATTCTTTTACCTATGATTAACTTGTTTCCTTTGACTTGTTTTGCTTGTTGTGGGGAAGGTATTTTTTTAATCCTTACTGCTGATTTATTGAATTGCTGCAATGTCTACTTGTTTTGTCCTTATTCTGATAATGCTGATTTGATGGCAGGTAGACAGTTATTTAAGAAATGTTCTGTACGTTTGATTTTTATTAGTATTTTTAGGGTAAGTGTGAAGTATTTATTTTTCTATCTGTTGCTGTAGATTGGCCCGTTTTCTTTTCGATGTTTTTTTGTAAGGCATATTAGTCACTTGAAAAACATAGATGCAGTTATTTGCCATAGGAGCAGCTTCAGCCTGTAGATCTCTAAATTACATTTCCCCTCTGGCTTTTTTTGTCTACTTTTTCCATTTTACCTTTGCTTTTCCCCATATTTTTAAGTCATATCAATCATGAATCTTCCTTTCTACTTTCCTTTGTAAAAGTGCCACAGTTCTTGACTTAGTAGTTTTAACTCTGTATGTATGGGTATTTATTTATGAATACTGCAACTTTAATTGCAGTGTGTCAAAGCACTTGGCTGTTGTACTTACTGCTCAGCCTGTGCCTTGATTTGCTTTTCTTTTGACAGTGATTGATCTGTTCTGCTGTTCATGCTGGATTTACTCACAGCTCTATTGTGTTCGACTCTGGACTGTCTTGTTTTTATGTCGATGTTTATTTTCTATTTTAAGGTGATCTGGTTTTATTTTCTTAGTTTCACAGTGAAAAGATTGTGACTTCTGCTGATGCTTGTTGGTCAGTGCATCTCTGCATATGGCAGAAAGGATGTCCATGTCACTTGTTCCAGACAGACTTGATGGGGGGCACTACCCAGTCTTGGGTTTGCCATGTGGTACATTTCAGGTCTCTTTCTTGTGTTGCTTTATGAGGAAAAAGGCTTTGCAAAAGTCAGATTGGTCAGCAAGTATACCTCAATGAATCTTTGGCCATTTTAATTATGTCTCAGTCTGTGCTTTCCCATTTACTTTCTGTTCCTCTTGTTTATTCAGGAGTTACTCACCAGTCGGGGTAAATAATGGTTTGGTATTCTCATGACCTCGATTAGGAAGGTATTATAGAAACATCTCCATTCTAGACTCTTCCTTCTCCTGACCCAAGTCAGGCACTGGATTATTGCTTGGAATCTGGTACTTAATGATGCATGGTTTGATAGGTGGCAAATAGTTTTATTTTTTTTTACAGAACTTATCACAGTAACTTGCTCTAAATGCCCTTTGTCATTGTAGCTTGAGCAGTGGGCATCGCTTTGCTTACATGAAGTGCTACATGATTCAGGCTTGTCAGTTGGTTATGATTGATCCTGAATTGTTTTTTTCTTTGTTTGTTTTGGGGTTTTTTTTGGGGGGGTGGGGAGTGAAGTTTGGTTTTGCATTCCAATGGTAAGCTTTGTTACCTCTTTGGCAGCATTTGACTTCTCAGGATCTTGCTTTCCAGAGAACAGCTTTTGTGGAGCTTTCTTAACATCTTAGAAACTGATGCTGACATACCTTTTTCTTTGTCCTTTTTGTCTTTTTTTTTTTTTTTTTTTTTTT